>OVBA01004347.1:0-23854 GCA_900406435.1 Lepidium aucheri | reverse complement strand
GAGTACATCTATCTGAAAAATACATTTGGAATATAACACAAATCATCATTATAATATAATTATATATACTACAAATTTCAATGAAACCACATATCAAATTTTAATATTTCAAGATTAAACCACATATATAAATGAAACCACATATTAAATTTCAAGATTAATATATGTATAATACGAATTTGTTGATGCATTCAAATATATAAATCAACACATACTATGAATAAACAAAAAAAATATTTAATTCAAATAAATATACGTAACTACGTATACGCAGAAAATTCATGAAAATCTAATCTCGTGCAATCGCACGGGACATCATCTAGTATATTATATATAGGTATATATGAAAGATAAATCGGCATATATATTTATCTCTCTTCTCATTGTAACCTACTTTTCACTTTGATCAAACCTCTCTCTCTTCCAAGTTTAAGCTAAAGGCACATCGTCTTTGGTTCTGATTAAATGCCCCAAGTCGATCTTGAATCCTTTGTTTCTTCAGTATGCGCCGGTGGCTCCGACCGGAAAATCGCATGCGAGACTCTTGCCGACGACGGTAACGACTCCACTCATGACCCGAAGGTCCCACCCGTTTCCGACGCGAGTCCTATCGATTTTCCACCGGAATCTTACTCCTTATCCAAAGAAGCACAGCTCGAATGGCTGACTGAGAACGCCTTCTTCGAACGCAAAGAATCACAGAAGGGAAACTCTTCTGCTCCAAATTCAAATTCGAATCCCAATTCGCATCCTAATCCCAGCTCTCAACGAATTTCTCTTAAATCCAAGGCGTCGATCATTAGATTGCCGAAACCTCAGAAGACGTGTTTCAACGAGGCGAAGAAACGGAGAAATTGCAGAATCGCGAGAACTCTGATGATCCCTAAACGGATCGGATCACGACTGAAATCGGATCCTTCGTTATCGGAACCGTCTTCTCCGAAGGTTTCTTGCATTGGAAGGGTTAAATCCAAACGTGATCGTAGTCGTCGAATGCAACGACAAAAATCCGGTCGAACCAATTCGTTTAAGGAAAAACCGGTTGGGGTCAAGAAAACCGGTTTTTTCGCGAGCTTCAGAGCGATATTCAGAGCCGGAGGCGGCTGCAAAGACTTATCAGCGAGTGGAGTCTACGCTCCTCAGAGAGACGCCGTTACTCCACCTAGAGCTTCAGTGAGAAGATCAACGGATATCAGAGGACGAATTCCTCCGGAAGATGTAGTAAAATTATCTCCGCCGAGAAACAGCATCGAGGTAAGGAAATCGATAGACGGAAGCGAACCGGTATTACCCGGTTTGGGTGGAATGACCCGGTTTACATCAGGAAGAAGACCGGATATGTTGGTTGATGTTTGAGGTGGAGTGACGTACGGCGTTAACGGTGGGACCGGTGAAGTGGTGGAGCCTACCTAATCCCGTGTTTCAAGTTATAGAGGAAAGAAAAACAAAGGGTCGTGATTGGTTTCGCCTATGTGGGACCCAAGAGCGTGTGTGTTTCAAAAGTCGTTGGTGCTGACGTGGCGAGTAGTTAACGGAGTTAGGAACGCGGCGTAGCAAACGCGGACATCTTTTGGATTTTATTTTCTCGCGTTTCCAACTACTTTCCACCGTTTTTGTTATCTTATTACTATTATATGGTGCCTTTTTTCTTCTTAAAAGACTTTGAATTTTGAATTAGTTTTGCTATTTTTTGGTGGTATTGTATATATGTATTTTTATTTTTGTATATTTGTTTTTTAAGAATGTAAAGATACTTGTGAAAAGTACTAGTTAAGTGGTCCCAAATATCAAAAAAAAAAAAAAAAAGTGGTCCCAAATATCACAATGACCCCAAATTTTGGCTAAATATCTAATACTGTATTATAAATTTAGGATAACTTTTTTTTAATTATTTTGGCTAAATATCAATTTTTCCCTTCACACTATAATTACCGTAGCTGGATTTTCTGATATTCCGAATACAATTTGCGATACTTTAGATACAAATTGAAATTGTTTGATTAGTTTGTTGCACAATCAAGTAAAGTTTTTTGGATATTTTTTTCCTTTTGATTATGCACTAACAATGGAGTTTTCAATCCCTAATTCGATTCTTATGATTTTTTGGGAAAAATTCTCGCGACTAGACCGATTGGTCTTCACATTAAACGTTTATTTATTTTTCTCGTTGAGGTTGCATGAGTCCACAAGGAACGATAGATCTCCTCATGAAATAAAAATTTTATGTACAGACCGATCAATCAGTGTGTATACCAATCAATCATTTTCTTTTTATATCTTAAATGTTTGGTTTTTTGTGTTTTTTCTTGATAGAATGACAACTCAGAGAAGTGATGATTTAGGATTTCCAAAACGGTTTTTTACTACTGATATGAAACCAAAATTCAAAAAAATTATTAATTATCATAGCAAGACTGAGTTTTTAAAAGAAGTTAATTATGGTGTTGGAGAAGAAAGTGTGGAACAAAGTAAGAGATTCTTTGTTCAGAGTTCTTGTAAACTTTGTTGATAGTAAGTTCACTTGGTCTTCAAAGGTTATGGAGTATATTCTTCAGAAACAGCTTGTATGTAAAAAAAGCATGAGATTTGGTGTTTGTTTGGTAATACACTTGCTCGATTTTCTCTATCAGAGTTTGAAGCCATAACGACTCTAAATTGTTCACCTTTTCCAGATGATAGAGAGTTTGATGTTAGTACTAATGAGAATGAGTTGTTTTGGTAAAAGCTAAAAGTGAAAGCGAAAAGTCTTTGCAAGAAGGATTTGAAAGGTGTGTATGGAGACATAGTTTCTTGGTCTACAAATGAGTAAAATCCATTCGCATATTTGTGTTTTGCATTAGTCATTTTGGGCTATGATGATAAGGTGCAACTTAGCTTATCACTAGCGAATATGGTGTTTGATTTGCCGAGATTTGAAAAGTATCCCTGGAGAAGATTAGCTTTTAGGAATTGATACAGTCAGTAAAAATATAATCTTTACTGCACCATCTTGCACAATTCCTGGATTTATACAGTCACTCTAAATCTGGGCATATTTTGTTGTACCTAATATTGGTGCGAAAATTGGTCGACCATCACACATTTCTTGTCTTCTTCTTCTAAAATATAGAGGTACCAAAGCAAAAAAGAAGGTGAGCATCCATACTATTGTATTAGAGAATGAGGTATTTTTTTATGGTAAATTTTTCATATTATTTTATAAAGTTTACATTATATTGGCTATTTAATATTTTTTTCTGTTGCAATGTAGAGCAACATAACTTAAGTAATGAACGATCTGACACCTGCTGTTTGTGAAAATGATCGTAGTGACAACAAAATTGATGTTCTTCTTGAAGCCATTAGGAAAGAAGGTGGTTTGGGAGTTGTTAATTGGTCTATCAAGGATTGTAAAGTTTGGAAGAAAATATACCTGCAAAAAGTCGTGATGGAATTGAAGAGGAGAATATTGTGAAAGTATCTTTTATACATAAGAAACAAGGGCTAAAAAGGAAAAAAAAATCATCGGATGTTTCCGGATTTAAATTTTTATCTGAGACAGTTGATGCTTTACAGGCTAAAAATAATGCTCTTGAGGCCAAATTAGATGGTATGAGGAAGAAGATGAAATAATTTGACGTGATGCGAATAAGAATTAATTTTTTTGAGGAAGAAGTGAGGAAGAAAGATCATGAAACGATGCTTGTAAGGATTGAATTGCTCGAGAAAGATGTAAAGAATTTGAGATGGAAGTCGAAGAGTATTGAGGTAAATCACATTATTTTTAAATTTTAAGTAACAAATACTATTTTGTATTACTAAAGGTGTGTTTTGTTTTGGTCTAATATACAGCGTTTCGAAATGTACGTTGAGAGATAATATTTTTGGTGATGTGCCGACATCCGAAATTCTGGCTAATTTATGTGAAGCAAAAACTGCTTACCAGAAATTGATCACATCAGATGATGAAAGAAAAGCAGAGGAAAGCTACCCAACACAAAAAAGGTATGAACCTGATTCTACAAAACAATCTTCGCATGTGAAGATATTTGAGCCCCACCCCTTGATACTTGAGAAATTTAGTGTGAAAAAATTAACAAAGTACTAAAGGAAATGGATCAACATGAAGATGCTAAACACATCAGAGGGAAGACCACAAGAGTAATAAAACCTAGATCTTCCACAATAACACCATATAAGGTCTACAATCCTGCTATCGATATCACAAATAAAAGTATGAAGACGCATGTTGGAGTTGAATATGATCTATTTGCACCAGTGGATTCTCATAAAACTAAGACTTTGGATTCTTGGCTTCCATTAAAGCTGTAAGAAATCCTCTTTTCTTTATATTTATCACGCATCTTTTTGTATGTATGAAAATATCGTTTTCTTATGAGAGTTGTTAACTTTTATTTTTAAATTTCAAAAACTATCCAATTGGATCAGGAGACAATGGTGAAACTTTTTTAATGTAATGCGGACTCCACAAGGTTGGCTAACTACGATGATATCTTTATGTCATTCACATTTACCATGATTATTTTTCTTGTAATTAATTTTTACTGATTTATTAACAGCATATTGAGTGTGCGATGGACATGTTTTGGTTGAGATTTATGTAGAATCCATCTACTTTCAGAAGTAGGAGAATCACTTTCATCAATTCTTATTTTAGTGCACTTTGGACAAGAAAGTATAATGAGTTCCTAGATTCAAAACATGTGTCTATTTTCCCTCACAAATTATTTCAATATGTTAAGGATGAATTACCTACATTTGCTCAATCATGATTTTCTTGGAGGATCGATGTTGATGATATTTACTATGTTCTAAATATCATGGAAAATCATTGGGTTGAACTCGTTCTTTCTATCCCAGGTCAATCCATTGAAGTTTTAGATTGTGGGTTTAGGAGCACTTAAAACGAAGTCATCGCTACAGCAGTTAAACGAAGGTCAGAAAGAGGAAGTATAAGTGTTGAAAAATATAAAATCCGAAGGCCACAACGAGGAATTTCGCAAATGATTAAGGTTGGTGACTGTGGTATTTATGCCATATAATTCATCGAATGTCATGCGTTAGATATGCCATTTATAACACCTATTTCTGATCCGAACATCAAGATAGTTTGGGAGAAACTGGCTGTATAAATTTTTGATGAATTGAAATAATTTGAGTGGCCCTTTTGTATTACAGATTAATTTTATTTTGAATTCATGATCAAACTCGCTATTTGTAGTGTTTCATTCGATCTTGCGGCCTATGAAAAATTAATGATTGACGTAGAAGTGTTATGTTTCCTTGAGGCCGATCGGTCTTGTCTCCAGAAAAACAAAATAGTTTGACGTGAAAGTGTTATATTTTCCTGTGGTGACAAGATTGACCGGTCTAGCCATAACACTTAGAGTGAAAGAGTTTTGTTTTTCTGAGGCAACAAGACCAATTGTTCTAGCCTTAGATCGATCGATCTTGTCACCGCAGAAAAAAAAAAAACTTTGATGTGAAAATGTTATGTTTTCCTGCGGCAACAAGATCGATCAGTCTAAAGCCAGTCCGATCGATGTCGTCACCGCAGATAAACATAACACTTTGATGTGAAAATGTTATGTTTTCCTGCGTTGACAAGACTGATCGGCCTAAGACCAGACCAATCAATCTTGTCGCCGCAGGAAAACATAACACTTTTACGTATAGATTGATCGATCAGTCCATGCAGTTGTATAAGTATTTCGTGTACAAAAGTTTAAAATCATGATGCCACATAATTTTAAAATCATGTAGCCGATCGATCCATGTAGGCGTATATTTTTTTTAAGAAACTAACTGATTAAACCTTAGTACATAAAAGTTTAAAATCATAGACTGCTGAAAAGTTTTAGAATACAAAGTAGTAGAGCATAATTGTCTCATAGTCTTCTACTTAACCAAGATAATATATAGTCATCAGAAAACACTGAAAATATTAAACAAAGCAATAGATAATCGTCTCAAGGTCTATGCAGGACTGTCACTCTTGTTGTTGCTCTGTCCTAATTCTCTACGGCGTTGACCATGCCGATTAGTCCCTTTGTCATGAGCACATTTGGACCAGATCTCACGCTGTTGAGATCTCGAAGGAACCTCAACATCGTCATCTGTACCACCTTCTCCCTTATCATCGCTAGAAGATACATCTTTAGAGACTCCTTTGTTCCTCTTTCTACAAACCTATGAACGAGATAAACAAGCATAATATTTTATCTTAAAGAAAGAAGTCCAAATTTTCTAAAGCATGTCGTTGTAATTGCGTACCTGTGGAGCATCTCTACAGATTCAAAATCCAAGTTCTTAAATATTTAAACTGCATCATCCCATAAGCCAAAGTCAGAAAATTCAGTCTTAGAAGCAAACCTCGTCGGTAAGATATCAACAGATTTCATAGCGTTTAAGCAATCCGTGTTTGCCCCATCTTGATGATGCCAGTAAGTTTGGTGGATCTTTGTCTCATTCCGGTTTTGTTGGATGACCTTTCATTTGCTTAAAACGATCGCTCATCTACAAGTATAATAAAACAATTATGATCATTTACAATAAAAATAAACAATCGACATGACAAAACCAATCATATCACTCACAATCAACACTTTGATCTCATGTATTAACATTCCAAGACAAAACAAGGATCTTAATTAACTAATTAGCAAAACAAGAAGTGGACATTTGAAATTAACCAATAACTCAAATCAATTAAGCACTATCTAACACATTATTGTCGTAGAATCAACATAACAATCAGAATTTCAAACAATTTAAGCAATGTAAAGAAAATTTTCAAACAATATAACCTATAGTGGACATTTGAAATTAACCAAAGATTCAAACCAGTTTAGCACTATCTAACACATTATTGTTATAAAATCAACATAAGCAACAAGAATTTCAAACAATATAAGCAATGTAGCATCATATATTGTTTAAGGTAAATTCGTAGCTATTATGAAGATTTAAGGTACAAATCTTAGCAGATTAGAGTAGAAAGGTTGATAAGTTGCTAGATGACAAATATCTAATAAGAAGAAACCCAAGAATCGTTGAATTTGGTTAAGTTTAGAAGATTATGTGAATTTGAGAATGAGAGAAAGTTTGGAGAAAATTGGGAAAAAGAAGATGGAAACTCACGATTTTGATCCAACTAAATCGTGAGCCATGTTTTGTGTTGTGTTTGTCCAGTTTAATTTTGGTTTAATGTTAGGCTGGTTTGATTTAAGTAAATTTCAGTTTGTCGTATGCAAGGACTGATTGATCAACAGAAGGATCGATCGATCTTGTTCTTGCTGGAAACAAACATAATTTCAAGGATAAGTTGGGATTGATCGGTTTAAGACAGGACCAATCGGTCTATACATCTCGAAAAAATTACGTATGTTTCCAGAGATTACATGATCGATCGATCTTAACAACGACCAATCGGTCCTTACATACAGTGAACCAAAATTAGCTTAACTTAGAGAAACAGATCGATCAAACACTTTGTCTCTAAAAACATACATAAACTTAAAATGATTAATAAACAAAAATTAGATGTTCAAGGATCAACTAAAATACGTTAGAATTGTTCATAAAACACTTTTACATGTGGCACGATTATGTCCTCCTTTGTTGCACTTTGAACATGTGTACTGCTTACGTACTTTCTGTGATGGTTCTTCTTCTTCATGTACATGTCTTTTGCCTAATGACTTATCCAAAGCTGAAAAATATCTGGATTTGTTTTGGTCTTCCTGCACCACGTCTTACTTTTAGTGGATGACATATGAATTCTGATGTAGATGATGAAGGTTGAATCTTAATATCTATCAGATTAATTGATTCTGCATACGCATTGTAGCAATAAGACTTCGAGTAGTATTGATCAACAAACATCTCTTCGCTTTGCCACAACAGCTAGAGCATGTATGCAAGGTATCTTATCGATATCAAATACACGAGAAGTACAAGTTTGCTGTCACGTAAACATAAAATTAGTCGAATTGTTACAAGCAAAATAAGATTAATATAAACACGGTAAGTCATACCTATTGCAGATCAACTACACAATTAGGATCACAGCGAGTGACCTGACTACGTTCGCTATCGATGTGCGGCACAGTAAGTGTATTGTCTGTGTTTGATCTTTCATCCAACGTTGCCTACACGTAGTGTGAACAATGTTTGTAGTACCTTAGCGAATTCACGACGTTTCACAAACTACTTTGCAATTAGCTTCTGCAATTCTTCTAAAAAACAAGTGATAGGATATTTATGAGCACCCCTTAAGACATTATTCAGAGACTCAGCGATGTTGCTCGTCATTGAATCGTACATATTCCCTATAAAATTTGCCTGGGACCATAATTGAACATCAATTTCGTCCAAATAAGCCGCAAGTCGAGGATCTTGAGTCTTGATATCATTAAAAATTGTTGTAAATTCAGGAACTCTGTAGACATTGATGGCCTTTTTAACCAAATACAACGTATTAGACTTTTTGAATTTTGTGATGAGGTTCTGGAAGAGGTGGTAAGTACAAATTCCCCATTTGACAAACTTAAACACCTTTTTAACATATTTTTCAATAGACTTGTGTCTATCAGATACTATCACCAACTCATCGTGGTCACCGCAAACCAGACACAACTTATTGAAAAACCATTCTTATGAAGCATCATTCTCACAATCAACAATTCCAAAAGCCAAAGGGAATATCATACCCATTACCATCTTGTCCAGCAGCTACCAACAAAATACCTTTGAACTTTCCTTCCAGATGAGTCCCATCCACAACTATAAATTTTCTTATAAACTCAAACCTAGTGATACATGTACCGTATGCAATGAACAATTAATTAAATCTATCTTGTTTGTCGCATTCAAGTCTACAAATTTTACCTGGATTCACAGCGTTAGTCCTATGTAAATAAATGGGAAAATCCTCATAACCACTTTCCCATGTGCCTCGTACTATCTCACGAGCATGAACTAATGCCCTGTATGATTTCTAGTAATCAAGATCAATACCAAAGGTAGTCTTCATAGCCTGTGTTATATGCGCAGGTCTGGTCCCGACATCAATGTTTTCAAATTTAGCCACATACAAGTTTCCAATACTTTTAGGTGTAGCTTGTCGATGATAACCACCCCTCTCTGTAATAGAACATGTGTGAGTTCCAATGTATGTTTTTATTATAAACGATTTATTTTCCCTATTGTTGATGCACGAATCTTCCAAGTACATCTTGTGACATGACATTGCAAAACCAACAATCTTTTACTCGACTTGATAGTTGTATAATCAAAGTTCCCAAGAATAGTGATGAAACATAATTTTTTCAGTAATTCATCCTTGTTACCATATATTTCTCCTTCTTTAATATCCTCGAAAGCCTGAACAGTGTTTTGAGTATCTTCAAAATTATCTCTCTGTTGCTCTTCGTAATCTTCTTTTAGGTAACAATATGAAGAATCTGATTCACCACTAATGGGACTTTATTTTCATTTCCGTCAATATCAAAAGTAAAATTTTGTGCTTTATTAAAACCATATTCTTCAAGTGAACAACTTTGTGATTGTATTTCACATACATTGTACGAAAAGCACTGTTTGCTTCATCTTCACAACTTCCATCAAATGTATCACTTTTTGTCCCACATAGATAGTACCACTAATTTCACCATAGTCCTCACATTTATCTAACGTCCCACTTATTTCCTGAATATCACATATAAAACCATATAATTATTAGAAAAAGAAGATATTCAAATTCATCAACATATATCACAAACTTAACAAAGAAAACAATAGCTAAATGTACAAAACATTTAGATCGATCAGTCTAAGTATGGACCGATCGATCTGTGCTTTACAGACAAAATCCAAAGTTTTTATAAAAACAACTAGATTGATCGGTCTATTTATGGACCGCTCGATCTGTGCATTCGCAAAAAAAACCCGAGAAACACATATCGATCGATCTGTGAATAATACGTAATTTTTCTAGATTGTATTTTCTAAACTTGCAGGAAGTGGCAGATTTGCAGGAAGTCTGTCAGAATTTTGGCAGACTTGCAGAAAATTTGCCAAATTTTTGGTAGACTAGCAGCAAGTATGCCAGATTCCGGCAGACTTATAAAAATTTGGTGAGAACTAAAAAATTTCATTTACATAAACGTAAAACAAATAGTTTGGTTATGTTGTTACCTGAAAATTCGTAAATAATGAATCTTGATTGATAGAACTACAATTTGCTATTTTTTTCATCATGATTTTGAAATTGTTGAACAGTGAAATAAATTCTTATCAATATTTATACTTTTAAAATATAAAGAATATTTTTTTTGTATACCTAGAAGTTTTTTATATTTGCTTAAGATTAATTATATATTTCCAAATTATCTACTTAACCTAAATGTGAATAGAATATTTTGGTAATTCTAATAGGAGAGAAAAAAAAAGTAGGTTATATAAGTAATTAAAAAAAATAAATTATTTAAGTAATTTATAAAATAAAATGAATTTTTTTTAATCTAAAACCTGGGCCAAAAGTTTTGTCTTGATTGACTCCTATTTAATAATTCATTTTACCCTTTCTTAAAAACCATTTTAAAAAATCATAACTAAGTCCATTTTGTGGTGTGATCTCCAAATATCTAAATATAAGTAAAGTAAATAGTGGTGGCCATGAAGACTGAAAATTCATTGACTTATTCAGGTCTTGGTGAAGTGACGAGTTAAGTGAAAAACGATCGCTACTGTCATATAGTTTGTTTATATCTAAAGTAATTTGAATATTACGATTATTTCATTGTCAGGAAAAGACAGGTCGTTCTTAGACATGTCCGATTTCAAACAAATGGAAAATTCAGTCCTTCGTATTGGCATTAATTTATGAAGTCTCTTTTATTATTATCTCCCTCCATTATGAGACCTTCGTAAACACAATACGAAAATTCTAGATTTATATTTTTTTTTTCTTTTTTTCGTTTTACTTTCAGGGGAAGCTTATCATGTGTTAATAATCATTAATTTTCAATTATTTTTTGGGTTTGTTAGGTGTATCCTTTTCCCCAAAAAATCATTGTTTCTAGTTTTTACAAATTACCTTGAAACTATATGAAATACAGTATTTACTACTCCCTCTGTTTTTAATTAGTTGATGTTTTACAAATTTCACACATATTAAGAAATTTTGTGAAATGACATTATATCTTATTTATTACTTGATTATAAAAAAAATTAAAGAAGTGAGAAGACAAAGAAAAAAAATTAAATAAAGGCAAAATAAGAAAATTTAGGTCAATTATGCATTGAAAATGCAAAACATCAACTATTTAAAAACAAAATTATTTCCTAGAACATCAATTAATAAAAAACAGAGGGAGTATTTGATTATCAGATTTAGGATTTAGCAAATTACTTTTCAGTTAAACTAATGTTGTAATCATAAAATAGTCAATATTTCTATTAAAAATGAAGTTTCATTCAAAATTTCATTATGTTCTTAATGAACATAATTTATTCTTTTGATGTGAAGTTTTTGAAAAAAATTTAATAGATAGATATAAGGGAAATTTCTTTACAGAAAGTAGAAATAAAAATGTATAATTTTATATCAAATGAATAATTTAAACTATTTTTTTTAATTCACGAATTCACAAACTTTATGAGAGGTGACTGAACTATTCTTTTCTAGCAAATTACTTTTCAGTTAAACATAATTTATTCTTTTGATGTGAAGTTTGTGAAAAAAATTTAATAGATAGATATAAGGGAAATTTCTTTCCTGAAACTAGAAATAAAAACGTATAATTTTATATCAAATGAATAATTTAAACTGTTTTTTTTTTAATTCAGGAATTCACAAACTTTATGAGAGATGACTGGACTATTTTTTTCGAGGTGGTGCAAGCCAGGTAAAGATTTTCATATTATCTATGTAAAAGTGACTAAGAAAAAAAATATATTTTATTTTCACATATTAGGAGAATTGAATGTGTAAATTTTCTAAAGTCTCAAATCCATCTTTACCACTTTGACCATAAGTTCCTTGCTAATTAACAATAAATTTAATATTATTTGTTATTCTTATTGAAAAAAGAAACTCATTTCCCAAGCTGCTTCTCTATATCTAAGTAATTGATAAAACCAAACGTTGAAATAATAGAAAACAAACAAAAAATATTGAAACATCATTGATTACAGATAGACTACGTACTTTAAAACATTTAATTAGTATTGTGTTTCAAAATAGCAATCAATAAGATGTACGCATCATCGATCACTAATTGTTGAACAAAGTGTAATAACTAATACATGTTTTGAAAAACTACTTCAACATTTGTGAGTCTTAATATTGGAATCTAAGTTATTAGGTAAGAATGGTCTCTTCTAAAGGAATTTGACTTAGCAATAAGGCGTGTATGAGAAAATTTTTGTTCGGCTGAAACAAGAAATGAAAAAGAGGTCCACCAATTTTGATAATAAATTTCTACTTTTAAGTTTTTATTTAAGTTACAAGAATTATGGTTTGTTTGGAGTTGGCAGGAAAGAGACAATGACAATAAATTTGTCTTACATTGGTTCTCCTTTTCTCCTGGCAACAATTATTTCTAAACCGATCACAAACAAACAAACAAATCTCATGTTAAAAGATTTTTGTTTCTCTCCTTTAATCTTCCAAGTTACAACAATCACATGTAATTGCATAATGGCAACTTCTGAAATCATTAAGTTCTTGAAGTCATACTCATAGTTTTGAAATCATACTTATAATTGCATAATATTATTTGTCTCACATTAATAGTCTAGAAAGTATTTTCTGTTAAGTAGTTAAATATTCGTATTTACAACTATTACCAAAGAGTTCGACTTCAAATAGTCAGATTAAAGTTTTGCTTATGAATTAATTTTGTTGTTGTAAGAAAACCTAAAATTGATAGCCAAGGAGTCCACTAATCATTTATGTGTGAATTCATTATGATTACTGGCTTGTTTATATAAACTCAAAACTTGATTTTGTTTATCAAAATCAAAACGATAGATATCTTGTTGATTCTAACTCCATTGATGATGACCTGGTAATGAAAATAACACAAATAATTGGACACTTGACTTGGTCGCCTTTCATGTTAAACACATTCGGTTTTGGGATATTAATGTAACTGTTGTTATCACTAATTCTATTTTTTTTATGGATGCAAATATTATTAATAATGAAGAGTTAACTTTGAAAGTTAAATATTATACTACCCTGCTAAAAAAATAGAGTACTATACAAAAATATAGATTCAGTTACGAGAATTGCAACCAATATTCTACAAGAGTTCTAAATTTCTGATGAGACTTTTTGAGAGAATTAAATCTCTGACTGTCCTATCAAACTTCAGATACATAGTGTTATAAGAAAAAGAGAAACTGTTGTGTAACATGTCATTTCTTTCTCGCCATATAAGGCCTATTGCCACTTAAATGACTACCTTCTTGAACAGAGATGGAGTTGTACTCACTGAGAGAGAGGTCCAATGCACTAGAGGAGCCCAAGAGTGGAAGATCAGTGGATGAAGGCCTAGCCTGATCTGTATTCTGTGCCATATAGCATAGCTGAACAGACATTGAATGAATAAGTGATCCCTTGTTTCAATAAACCTATCACACAAACAACATGATATTGATATATTCATTCCCCAAGAAGCAAGTCTACTTCTCGTAGGTAGACGATCCATGTTTGAAACCCACATCAAGAAGGATAACTGTGGGGTGTGACCTTTGAACCAAATGTTAAAGAATCATTACTTATGGCTTTCTTTCTGTCTATGCATATCCCATAGCTTTGTCGTTGAGAAACTTGTGAGCCTTTGGCCATCTATACAAAGGAAGTATTGATCCTTTGTTTCAGCCCTCGTAAAAGGTGAAATGTTAGAAAGGATGGCATGTAATTCCACCAAAACAGCATAACAAGGTGGGTGCAATACCCAACTACCTTGATTTACGATCTTGAAGATAGTACCTGAAGCAGGAACTCCTAATTCAAAAGGTCCCGATTCACCAAAACGTGAAATAGTTGGATTGATTGTACACCAATTATCATACCAGAAACTGATATCAGTCCCATCATCCAGTTCACAATATAGTAACTGATGGATTAATGACCGAAGCTCAAGTAGATGGTGCCACATCCATGAATCTTTTGTTTTGGCCTTCATTTCCCAAAAGCTTTGCCTTCTTATCCTACTTTCTTTGTTCCAGGTCACCCATAGGGAACCACTTCTGGAGAATAAGAGCCATATGAACCTGAGACCAAGAATATTATTCCAAAGTCCAAAGTCTCTTAGTCCAAACCCACCCACTTGTTTTGGTAGACATAGAGATTTCCATGCCACCTTGGAATTGTATCTCTTATCTATTACACCAGACCAAATAAATTTGGAACATAACCTTTCAATGCTTTTAATACATCCTTTGGGCTCTCCAGAAAATAGAGATCTAACTCTACAATCAAGGCAGAAAGAAGGAGGATAAGATAATAGATTATAGACGGCAGACCAAACCCAAGCTAGGCTGAAGGCAGGAATATATTCTTTTAAATGACAACTGCCTCTTCCTGTTGCGAGGGCCGAGACAGCTCACAACAAAGCTTAGGCTCACTTCTCACCCCGCCCCATTATGTTATGGAAGAATTGAACTTATTGCGTGTGCCTACCGAGCTAGCAACACCCCCTCTTTCTACTCAGAGTGATGCTCGATACGAGGAGTAGAAAAGCTGAAAACCAGAAATTGCAAGTGCCATATATCACATAAGTGATTAACTAAAGTCTCTCGGCAAATAAAAGAGCTTTATTTGACCATGAGTTGAAGCAAGATGAGATCTGATACAATAAAGATTCATAATCTGTTGACCATAAACGCCTATACATAAGAGGTAAACCCAAGTACCTCATTGGGAAGGATCCAGGTTGGAAACCAAAACTTAGTAGCTCATTAGCTTCCACTTGATTATGTCCTGAGAGAAAGAGGTGACTCTTACTTGGATTGATTTGAAGTCCTGACCAAGTTGCAAACTCATTTAGTGTATCCATAATTCCATGGAGAGATGAAGCACTACCATCGAAGAATACAAGCACATCATCGGCAAAAGCCAAATGTGATATTGGAGGATTAATAGCGTGAGGGTGACAGCCAATAATTCCACTTTCGAATATTTCTTGGAGCAGTTTGGAGAAAATCTCCATGGCTATGATGAAC
This sequence comes from Lepidium aucheri, assembly GCA_900406435.1. Lineage (NCBI taxonomy): Eukaryota > Viridiplantae > Streptophyta > Magnoliopsida > Brassicales > Brassicaceae > Lepidium > Lepidium aucheri. The sequence continues at coordinate 8,617 of OVBA01004347.1, read as the reverse complement.
ATGTAAGGCAATACGGCATCTCCCTGCCAAATGTCTCTATGCCCTAGAAAATTCCCACAATAGTTTCCATTAATCGCTACTGTATAAGTAGGAGGTGATATGCATTCACTTATCCAATGTCCAAACTTTGAAGGAAATTGAATAGTTTCCATAGCAGATAACAAAAAATCGCATCTAATGGAATTAAATGTCTTCCTTAAATCTAGCTTTAACATAGCTCTAGGTGGGCCATAACCCCAGTTGTACCCTTGTGTTAGTTCTAAAGCAAGCATAACATTTTCAACCATTAATCTTCCTTTGGTGAACGCATACTGAAAATGAGATATGAGAGCAAGAAGTATTTATTTCAAACATTTTGTGAGGAGCTTGGCGATGATTTTATATACCATGTTACAATAACTAATGGGCCTAAAGTCTGAAACCCTGTAGGAATTCACTATCTTTGGCACAAGTGCAATAAATGTGGTGTTCCACTATCATAGCAACTGACTTGAGGAAAAGAATTCCTGAACAGAAAGAGTTAGTTCAAGTCCAACAATGTTCCATCGAGAAATGAAGAAATCAGTCAGGTAACCATTCGGACCCGGAGCCTTATTCCTTGGTAGAGAGACTAAGACATTCTTAATTTCCATGTTGGTAAAGTTTATACATAGCAAATGAGTGCGTGTTGTGGGGCATTGATAATGAAAAACATTAGCAATATCTAAAGAAGTACAACTCTGGGTTTGATTTTGGTGTACGAATAGAATAATTAAAATAATTTTTGCATAGCTGCTCAATACTCAAAGGATCATCCAACCTTTGATCATCTAAGTTAAGGAGGTAGTTAATATTGTTGGCAGATCTTCTAATAGCCATAGAGCGGTGAAAGAATTCTGAATTCCTGTCGCCCTCCACTAACCAAGTTACTCTAGACTTTTGACGAAGAAATGATTCCTCAGTAGCAGAGAGAGTTAGCCAATGTGCATGTGCAGTTTTCTCCACATTTGCAGTATCAGGCAAAGAAAGAACCCTACTCTGGCTATGTATGAGCGTATGTAGAGCCTCCTTCACTCTTAGCTAAATACTAGAATAATTCTGTTTCCCAAATTCTCGAATTACTCCCTTAGATCTCTTGAGTTTCTGAGATACAATGTGCATAGTAGAGCCGAATAACCCAATGAGTACCAAAAAATCACCTAGTATCTGAAAAAACAGAGGATTGAACTGCAACATGTTGAAGAACTCAAACGGTATCTTCCTATTTACTTTTGCATAGTCCCAAATCAAACAGCAAGGCGTATGATCTAAGAAAGTCATCAAAATATGCAAAGGATCTAGGGAATAGATCCATCCACTTATTGTTCACTAAAAGTCTATCGAGTTTCTTGGCAGTTGGTCAATTTTCATTTTCGTTCCACCACGTAAAATGATGTCCTCTGTATGATAGATCCACAAGACATGCATAGTTTAAGCAATTTCTAAAATCATTCATAGCCGCTAATGTTGAAGTATCAGCGTCGGAGTGATCCCCATGATTAAGAGATTGGTTAAAATCTCCTAACATCACCCATGACTTGATTGAAACATGACCTAAGGCAGCAAAGGCAACAATATCTTCCCACAGCTCACGCCTCTCAATTTTTGTAATTGCAGCATAGACAAAAGAGTAGACACAATCCTGAGCTTGGAATGGCAGGAAGACTAAGCATGAAATCATTTACAGAGATGTAGCCAAAATAGTAAGAGTAACTTTGAGGCTCAAAACCACCCAGATTTTCTCAAGAAGAGAGAAACCATAATTACTTGCAAGGTGCCAACCGGGCAACACGTTATTTAAAAAAGATTATGCCTTACGCAATTTATTGTGCATCTCTATAACACACAAAAAATAGGGAGATTGGTCTTATACCAATTTTGGAATCCTCGCCTATGGACGTTATTATTAATTCCCCTTATGTTATAACAAAAAGCGTTAACACCCATTATATTAGTGTTTGCGGTTGGATCCTTTACCCTTTTGGCTCCTTAGAGAGTGTTTGCTTACTACTGGAGTAAATGGAGTCTTCGAATAAGGTTAATTGTAGAGAATAGCTGGTGAAGTAGGTAGCACCTCTGTGCCTTTGGGAGCTGATACCTCAGGAAAAATCGGAGGTGGAGTGGAATTCTGCAACCCAATATCAATACTTAGTATACCTAAAGTGGAGAGATCTAGCACACTAATGGAGCGCTTTGTATTTGTATTAGGTGATATTGCGGGATCATCAATAAGTATTTGCACGTTGGCAGAGTTAGGTTGGTCAGAGCGAGTGGGTGGGTCATATCTTGGAAGAGGCTCAAAGTCTTTCACAATCAACACAACAGCCTCAGTATTAGCAGGAGGCGTGTTGGATGTAGTTACTATCCCAACAGGTTCAACACTAACAGATTTTACCACAACAAGAGCAGACTTATCAGCAATAATAGAGACTAGTTTAGCAGCTGTAGTTGAGCCAACAAGTAGAGCAACAAAAGGTGGCTTTAATGTAGTAGGAGAATACGTTCTAGCTTTAGGACAGTTCTGAAGAGAGTGAATTATGGAATTACAACCTGTTCAAATTTTAGAGTAGTGGGATAATAACAGAGAGAGTAATCCACTTGCTTGCAAGAGTTACACTCGATGGCATCCAGGGGCTTGAAACTATAACATGTTTCACCTCATCGTTGTTAAATTTAACATTTACACCTTCAGGTAATGGTTTCTGCGGATCAATCATTGTGAGCACTCAAGCTACCTCCACATTGAGTTGTGTTAATGGATGGCTAAGGATTAGTTCACCCACCATACTCGCAATATGTTCAAGACAAGCAGAGGAGAACATAGAGTGTGGTACATCGCGGAATTCGAGCCATACAAGAGCTGCCTTTAAGCTCAGGTTTCTGCAAAGTGAATCATGGAGCCCATTTAGCGATAAACATTGTTTGTTCTTCAATTTGCCAAAGATCTTGCTCCAAAACTCATCGCTTTGTAGCCGAATTAGGAATTCTAAAGAGGAAAGTGAATCCCTTCATTTTTGTGATAGAGTTGTCCTTCTGTTTACTCCATATACCATTCAATATAGCGTGAACCGCACCAGGCTGGGAGGATCATTATAGAACTGTCCCAAAACAAAATTATCCCAAATGTGCAAGTTTTCTTCAATAATCGAGTTAGTGATAATGACACAAAGCTCCCCTGAATCAAGGAGATACTGAGTTCCTTTCTTCTCCATAGTTCTAGCTAAACCAGAAAAAACTTATTTCCAAGAGTTGATATCCACAACCGGAGACTAGGTAGGGGAAGATTGACGCGAATCCATAAAAGAGGATTGGATCAATGAGATTATCTGAGTAACATTGGGTGAGTTTTCCATTTTTTCCATTGTAGGGTTTGGAGGTACAATGTTTTCTAAAATTGGAGAAGAGACCAGAGAGATGCTCGCTGGAGGAGAGGTGCCTTGCAGCGAAAATTTTGTGGTGGTGTTAATTGAGCTATGAATCGGGTTCTTGCTAGAGGCCAAGGGAGGAGTGGTAGAAGATTTCAAAGACGAGGAAACGAGGGAGGAAGGAGACTTCTGAGTGGGCTTCTTTTCCTTCTTTCGCTTCGCCATGAAGAGGAGAGGGCCCTGACTAAGAGAAGGGTAGTGGCACTGGCGTCAAGAGATACTCTTGTGGAGGAAAAAAGGAGGGAAAATGGAGGGTAACAGAGGAGCACAAGATCATACCAGAATCACTGAGTTTGAGAGAAAAAGTTATTGTAAACGCGTATTTTTTCAATATGTGATGTATTTCTATTAAATTTTTTACTCTTTACCAAAAGATATATGTATAATTGTGTGTATATATATATAAACCTTACATATACATAATTCATTAATTCTTGTTATACTGGATAGGAAATTAATCGATTAACGTTGTTTCAACTTAGCATATATTGGCAACACCAAATTATTAATTTGGGAATTAAAGATCGAACCAAGTAATAAACAACAACGTTGTACTACATAAGCTTATTAGTTTTTTTGTAATATAAAATATAAAATTAGGGTTGTAGAGAAACCGATGGATAGACAACGTAAAACTAGTTGTGGTTGGGCTTTTTATTTTTGTTGCCGGATTCATTTTTATCGAAAAGCTCGTGGAACAACTCGACTCTCCGGCCGTTGAGAGGTTGACAAGGTCTTGAATTGTTTTTGTAAGGCATGTCCAATGGAGACCTGAGTAGTTCCACTTGTTCCTTTGACATTGACCTCACCTGCATTTTGTTTGTTTTACACGGCATTCGATGTTACATTAATTAATTTGGACCATTTCTAAAGAAAAATGAACATGAAATAGAAGCTAGCTGGGTATTAACAGTTAACAATACGTGCCTTTTGACTTCTCTATTTTTTTTTCAAACGTATATTATAAGTTTGACATTGTGGAGGAGCCTAGCAGAAACTCTGATGGGTTGAAATATCGCCACGAATATTAGTGTGTTAAATATTAACAAATATATATTAGTGTATTGAGTTTAGATGAAGTTTGAAACTATTGAATATTTTTACGCAAACAAAATGGTCTCAAATTTGTTTAACTTTTTTATGAATAATTCCAAATTCTTGCTACTGCTACATACAATTTCGAATGATTTTAAGTGCTTCGTAGATAAATAAAAGCGAGGTGGGAGTTTCCTGCCTTGGGGAAAAAAGTAGGAGAGAATTTTGAAAAGTAAGAATTCTTATGTTTTATTCTCAATCTTTTAAAATGTCTCCGTAATGAGTTTGAACCTCACCAAAAGACAAATACAATATGTGGAAATGTGGGACTTTAGGATTATGATGGTAGTTTGGATCACAACGCTAGTCCTACGCGAGTATACGATTTGAGTTTGGGTAGGAACCAACTGGTTTCTGGATATTTCAGGTAGAAAATTTTTATACTTCACTTTTATAGGTATTGAAAAACATTTGGTTTCATTTTTCGTTAGGATCCAATATTTTCGGATTGGTTCTAGGCAGCCAAAAAATATCTTAAAGCTTCTTTCTAAAATATATATGAATATTTGAAAATACCTAAATAACTAAAAAATATCTATATACCCGACAAAATGTAGGAAAAATCTATAAAAATTAACTAGAAGTAGCAAAAATATTTGCAAAATCCTGTATCTTTACATGTATTCAAGTCAACCGAGTAGCCGTTTGAACATCGATTATGTTCCATGTATTACTTGATATACTTATGGGTATCAACAAAAGGAATTATTGAATATATATTTTTGGTTCTGATTACTATTCAATACGATACGCGTTATTTTGGTTTGATTCTGATTTGAGTATTCAGTTCTAGGTGAAAGCCATTATTTATTTTTCTTACAATGTATGAACTATTTTTTTTTTCTAACAAAAAATAATAACTTAGTTGCTTTTTAAAACGTAAGTCTAGTTTATAATTTTACTAAAGATAAGATTATTCCCACCAAAATTTCTCTTAATATAGTATTCTTTTATAGTGATATCAGAAATGTTTTTTCTTAACTTCAATTACTAATATATAATCTTATTATGAAATAGTAACAAATAATATATGTGTGTTATAAAAAAAAAGTGGTTACCTTGCCAAAGATGACCCACGAAACGTTCTCGGAGCAAGGAGGAGTGGTGAGAGAACCGACATATCTAAAGTACTTTCGAGTCTTACGTTCGATATGTTTTGTGTCTACTTTTCCTACTTCTATTTGTGGTGATTTGTTCCCTTTCCTTCTTTCTTCTTTTAGCTTCACCAATCTATCCTTCATCTAACCATTACATATATTCCAATTGTTAATTTCTTTCACTAATTCAATAACCAAATTGAATGTTATTAATTAGAGAATCACGCTAAGTGTTGTACCTGAGAGAGGAACGGCTCTTCAGTCCCGATTTTGAACAGACTTGCGACTACAGCATAACTTCCATCTTTTGCTTGATGTACCATGTGCAATTCTGCTGCATATCTACGTTTTCATTTAATTATTATTATCTTTATTAGTTTTTAATTTGTAAAAAAAAAAGATAAAGAAAGACAGAATCAACATGGGCTTATAAACAGGCCAGGCCTCCAAGAACCATTGACCTAATGGGCTAGATTGAATCTATGAGTTTTGAGAAAATTGAGACTTACTGGACTCCATGAAGATGATGTTCAGCAGGAGTGTGCCAATGCATTTGCTTTAAAGTATAGTTCTTATTGTCTATAATCACATCTCCTGCTTCTTCCCCAAAGACCATTGCAACATTGCAGACGTGATCCACCAGCGTTGCGTTTGTGAAGTGGTAATTACGGTGTAGCGGTTCAAACCTGCGGTTGTAGAATGTTTGTCTCCTTTGGATATCAATTGGAGATTGTAATTTACCGACCGAACATTTGGTGAAGTAAGGATTTAAGTGTCCCCATCGGTCTGGTCCAGTCTTGCCTCTATATCCAAACACTACTCCTTGTGTCTCTGCTCATTGGTTCTAAGTTAGTAACGCAAACAATTAATGCTTTTGAAAGATGACACTTTATAACTTCATTGAAATTTCTGATTTAACTTTAAATGTATAAATGGAAATAGAGGGAGAAAGAATCATAGAGTGTAAGCATTACGAGCATTTGCAGTGGCAATGCAGAGGATAGCCATGACGAAGAAGCACAGCTTAATTATCTTCATCTTTGTGTTTTAATTCCTGTTTTGTTGGAAATTCTCTGCTAAAAGAGAGAAAAAGGCTGTGTATTAAGAAGAAAAAGTATTAATAAAAAAGATATATTTACCAAATATATACTCTAATTAATGAGATTTTGTAGATTGAACCTGTTATTGTAATATACTTCATGGTTTATACGACTGACTGGTTCAGCTATTTATAGAGAGCCCTCTCTTTTTCTTTTTCTTTTTCTTTTTACAATAATATATAACAAAAATAATAGCATATACAAAATGAAATAAAAAGTTAAAGAAGAAATTAAATACGTACGAACGTATGTTATCCAAGCGATTTTCTGTGGTTATATATTCCTTAAGGAAAGCATAACTTCAGGTTGGGGAGGGGAATTATAATAAGCATATATTTGAAGTTTGATAAAGATTTTTAACATCGTATCTTATTAAACTAAAGTAACTTTATCTCTTTAGTCAACAGTAAACTAAGAGTAACTAATGTGCTATGATTGGTTCCTTTCAAAACAATATCTTAATTTTGCTACTAATATGTACTTGGTTTGAAATCATTTATAATTTTCTAAAAAATTATTTTCAAATAAACTTGTTTACTGTCGTTTGGAAAATAACTTTTAAACGATCATTTACAAACTTGAAACCACTACAAGAAAACACATCCCAAATCCACGGAAAACTTACGGCTTTTTCCCGTAGGTTATTATAACCCACGGAAGGTGATGGCCTTCGACGTAAAATTTGAAAATCGTAGGTTTCCGTCGGTTTGGATGATCTTCGGGTTCCGTAGGGGGACAAAACTGACGGTAACCTACGAGAGTCCATTTCCCATAGAAATCGGTTGGTTCCTTTCCTATGGATATCGACAGACATGATTAAAATAATATTTAAAATAAAACTGTCAATTCCCGTAGGTACCAGAACCGATGGAAACCTTCGAAATATAATTTACGTAGGTTTTCATCGGTTTGGAAACCTATGGAAACCGATGGCCCGCATTTAAAATTTAAAAAAATATACGCTCAGTTTCCGTAGATTCCTAAACCGATGGAAATCTACGGAAATTATATTCCGTAGATTTCCATCGGCTGCGAAACCGACGGGATCCGATGGTTTGCGCTTTTTTTTTAAAAAAAAAATAGCGGTCGATTTCCATCGGAGACATAACCGATGGCAACCTACGAAAAATATATTCCGTAGATTTCCATCGGTTATGTATCCGATGGAAACCGATGGGTAGCATTTTTTTTTTTAAAAAAAACCAGTCGGTTTCCGTAGGTTTCTAAACCGATGGAAATCTACGGAATATATTTTTCGTAGGTTGCCATTGGTTATGTCTCCGATGGAAACCAATGGGTAGCATTTAAAAAAAAACACACCGGTCGGATCCCGTAGGTTTCTAAACCGATGGAAATCTACGGAATATATTTTTCGTAGTTGCCATCGGTTATGTCTCCGATGGAAACCAACGGGTAGCATTAAAAAAAAAAACACACCGGTCGGATCCCGTAGGTTTCTAAACCGATGGAAATCTACGACATATAATTTCCGTGGGTGTCCATCGGTTATGTAAACCTACGGAAACCTACCGAAATGGTAGTTAGAGCATGTTTTTTGGACATATATACGGTACATAACCGATTTTCTTGATTTCCGTTGGGTTCCGTCGGATTTGCGGCCTATATAACACCACATTGAGTTTGTTTTCTTTGCATTATAACTTCTCTTTCGAATCCAAATAAACAAATGTCACACTCAAACTTTCGAGCTTGGTTGGATGGACCGCGAATAGATGAAACCACTGGAGAATTGACAGAAGAGTATGCAGAAGGGTTGAAAATTTTTATGGAGTGTGCGGCTTATCAAAGCTTACCGTTAGAAATGGGTAACATGTACTGTCCGTGTATTAAATACCAGAATATGAAGTATATCAATGTTAAG
>OVBA01004346.1:0-23854 GCA_900406435.1 Lepidium aucheri | reverse complement strand
CCTATGTCCGGATATCCGTAATTTCGGATACGGATACGGATCAAATTAAAATGGATATCTCGGATACGGATACGGATACGGATCTCGTATAATAGGCCGGATATCCGCTCCGTCACAGGCCTATATACGAGTAACATTTTATCATATATATATATACGATCCAATAATATGTTTTAAGTTTATTGGTATTTGGTAATATGTCCACTGCAAATTGATATACCGTAATTAGGGGAACATTTGCTTAGAGTGGGACTGTGTCATAAATGTTGCCGTGCTATTGTGTACAAGTTAGGCAAGGTGAAAACCAGAAAACAAGTTAGGCAAAGGCAAGGTCAAAAAGAAAATGCGGACTCTTAATATATATTTCTAATAGGCCCACCAATTCTGTAAGATTTTAAAACAGCAAAGAAAATTATGCAGAGATAAATAAGACCCACATGCTAAAGCGTAGACATTATAACAATAGGTCCAAAGCCAAAGCCATAGCAATCAACAAGTCAAATGATCTACTACTTATGTTAGTTTTTTTTCTTATTCTGAATTTTAATGGCTCTATATACGGTAAAATACCTTTAGTGGATGATTATAATGTATAACTGTGCAAAATAGTAACAAAATATATTTTTTCCAGAAGCACAATGTTAATCAAATCATTACGATTTTTTATTTTTTATTACTTAATTCGTAAACTAAATATTACCAAAAAAGTTTCGTTATATCTATTGTTAGCATGCAAGAACGAACTAATAACAAAAAAAAAATTCTCATGTGGTTCTTGATGGGTTATTGGGTTGATTATAAAGTTCATCGTTTAATAATGGGTTTAACGAATAAGGCCCATGAGTTTATGTTACCCACAATAATCTTATTGAATCTTGAATCATAATAAAATGAATTTACATGTATAAACACATGTGATTTTGAGCGTAGAGGATAAGAGAAAAAGCAGAGAGGATACCAAGAGAGAGAGAGTTGGTGGTAAGAATGAATCTGAAAGAGAATCGATCTTGATTCTTCTTCTTCTTCCTTCGTCTTTAATGAAAATAGGATACTTTATTGAATATGTTGTACATATTAGTTGGTTGGTTAAGTTTGTTAGTTTAGATTAGTTAATTAGTTAACACAATACTCAGTTTCTAATCGTTGTATAAATACACCATTAAGTACTATCTTTTATAATTAATGAATAAAATAGATTCAATTACTCTCTCTAGCTCAACTCTTTCAATATGGTATCAGAGCCAAAAGAGAAAGTTAATTGATTCCGCCATTGTTATTGTTCACAGCTTCTTCAGATTCACGATCGATAGTTCTGCAATTCATCAACTATCATCGTCGCCTGTTCGTTTTATTCATTTTTGATTGTGATAGCGATTCTTCCTTTCTTTGTCTAAGTTCCTTACTTTCTTGACCTCAATCGAGTGCTATTTTTCTTTGATTTCACCTCAATAGCCTCGATTTCTCTCTCGATTCCATAGATTGTGTCAATATGGGATCTAATTCTCCGAATCGCACATCGACTCAAGATTCTCGTTTAAACTTGACAGATCAGTATGAGAATCCATATTTCCTGCACGCATCGGACCACGTAGGTATCGTTCTTGTCTCAGATAGACTAACATCTGGTTCTGACTTCCATTCTTGGAGAAGATCAATTCGTATGGCTTTGAATGTTCGAAATAAGCTAGGCTTTATTGATGGTACAATTCCGCAACCTCCTAGTAATCATAGAGATGCTGGATCTTGGTCTCGTTGCAATGATCTAGTAGCTACTTGGCTCATGAATTCTGTGTCTAAGAAAATAGGACAAAGTTTGCTCTTTATGTCAACTGCAGAAGCAATTTGGAAAAGTTTGTTATCACGCTTCAAGCAAGATGATGCACCTCGTGTGTATGAGATTGAACAACGATTAAGCTCGATTCAGCAAGGTCATATGGATGTGAGTACGTATTATACAGAACTTATGACTTTGTGGGAGGAACACAAAAACTATGTGGAACTTCCAGTATGTACATGTGGTCGTTGTGAATGCAATGCTGCAATTCTGTGGGAGAAATTACAGCAGAGAAGTCGTGTGACCAAGTTCTTGATGGGATTGAATGATGCCTATGAACCAACTCGGAGGCACATTTTAATGCTAAAACCAATTCCGAGTATTGAAGATGTGTTTAATCTAGTTGCTCAAGATGAAAGACAGAAGTCTATTAAACCTTGTACAAGATCAGAAAATGTAGCATTTCAGAGTACAGAACCTATTGACAATAACAACACTTCTTTTGAGTCTACAGATTATGATCAAAATGATAATGTAGCATGTGCAGTTTCTTACAACAAGAACAAGTCTCAGAGGCCGTATTGTACACATTGTGGACGAAATGGTCACACTATACAGAAATGTTTTAAGCTCCATGGATATCCACCTGGTCATCGCTTATATCAGCAGTCCAGTGCTTCTGTTCCTACTCAGTCTATGTAGGCTGGAAACAATACTCAATCAGGACAGCAACATCAGAGTTATAACTATCCTAACTCCTCTGCAATGGCACATGCTGTTACTGATTCCAATACTGCAAATTCTACATCTATGACTCTTGATCTGAGTCAAATTCATCCAGATCAAATTCATGCTCTTGTACGTCAATTGAATACTCATCTTCGTGTTCCAGAGCAGATGTCAACTTTCCCTACAGCTAAAATCACTGAGAATGGAGTCATGGCAGTAAAATCAACATCTGGTACTATTTCCATTGATTTTCCTTCTAAAAGTCTTCTATACATAAATAATGTTCTCACCTTCCAAAATCATTCTCTTAACTCTCTTCATTCTCTTGTTCCTAATGGTAGTTGGATTGTTGACAGTGGTGCAACTAGTCACGTTTTCTCTGACTTGGATATGTTTAGTGAAACCTTTCCTGTTTCAGGTGTTACTGTTTCACTTCCAAATGGTACTAGGCTGCCAATAAATCACATGGGAACCATTCATCTCTCTGATAAATTGATTCTACATGATGTTCTTCTTGTTTCAACCTTCAAATTTAATCTGCTTAGTGTCAGTTCTCTGTTAAAACGTTCTAATTGTTCTGCTCACTTCTATGAAAACTGTTGTATTCTTCAGGACCGTATTCAGGGCTCGATGATTGGTAGAGGAATAACTTTACATGGATTGTATATTCTGAAGTCTGACTGTCTGATACCTGATGCTTCATTCTGTGGTTCTTTGCTTGTTGATGGAGAACTTTGGCATCAACGCCTGGGTCATCCATCACCAACCAAGTTAGAATATATGTCTGCTGCTTTATCATTGCCAAAGTCTTCTATTTCTCATTCTAGTCATTGTGAAGTTTGCCCCTTAGCTAAACAAAAAAGGTTACCATTTGTTTCTCATAATCATTTGTCCAACACTCCTTTTGATCTTTTACACTTAGATGTTTGGGGCCCGTTTGCTGTTGAGTCTGTAGATGGTTACAAGTACTTCCTCACTATAGTAGATGATTGTACTCGTGTCACTTGGTTGTACCTATTGCGTAATAAAAGTGAAGTTGTTCGTTTATTTCCAGAATTCCTTACTCTTGTTCAAACTCAATTTCAATCTAAGGTCAAAGCTATTAGAACAGATAATGCTCCGGAGTTATCTTTTACTGAACTTGTCAAAGAAAAAGGTATAATACATCAATTCTCTTGCTCATATACTCCGCAGCAGAATTCTGTAGTTGAAAGGAAACATCAACACTTACTGAATGTTGCTCGTGCTTTACTCTTTCAATCTAATGTTCCTTTAGTTTACTGGACTGATTGTGTGCTTGCTGCTGTCTTTCTTATTAACCGTACTCCATCCTTGGTTTTAGGTAAGAAAACTCCATATGAGCTTTTATTCAATAAGCTTCCTGATTATGAGTTCCTAAAATCTTTTGGTTGTTTGTGTTATGTCTCTTCTTTACCTAAGGATAGACATAAGTTTACAGCTCGTGCATTTCCATGTGTTTTTCTTGGTTATCCTTCTGGATATAAGGGATACAAAGTGTTGAATTTGGATACAAATGAGATTTCCATTTCTCGAAATGTTATCTTTCATGAAACTGTTTTCCCTTTTAAAAATATACGAACTGATTCATTCAATGGTGATTTGTTTTGTAAAACTGTTCTTCCTGCTCCTATATCTGTTGCTTTTGATAGTTTAGTTCCTGATTCAGCTGTTCATGTTCCTTTATTTCCACTGCCTGATACTAATAATGATGTGCAAACCCATGAATCTTCTGTAATGCATCCTAGTATCACACCATTAACAAATGAAACAGTAACAGTTGACACAGCAGAGATTCCACTTCATGTCTCCAGGCCAAAGCGACAAACTAAAGCACCAAGGTATCTTTCTGATTACCATTGCACTCTTGCTCAAATTTCTTCTCAAACTAAAAGTTCCACTTCACATTCGATCTCTTCTGTTTTAGATTACTCAAAATTTCATCCTTCCTATCAGTCTTTTGCTCTTGCTATTTCAATGGAAACAGAACCACATAATTTTAAAGAAGCCGTGACTCATCCACACTTTTCCAAAGCAATGGATGTGGAGATCTCTGCTCTTGAACATAAGAAAACATGGAAGATTCAAACTTAACCAACCAACTAATATGTACAACATATTCAATATACTTCTTCGTCTATCTTTCTCCTTCGCTGTCTTTCTGTTCTTTCTTTGTTCTTGAGATAATCATATTAATCATTGAGTACACAATGATTAAGTAGCGGAGTTAATATTCTAAATATTCCCTTCTTGTAATCTTGTATGAGATAGAGGGGCTTAATTTGTTTAAGCACATAAGCTTTAAGTTTCGACTCTGTTTTCATATGTCCTTTTTCTTTAACTTTGCAAGTTCTATAGTCATCCTCAATAAGAGGTTCCAACAATCTTAAGCAAATTAAACCATCCAAACTAAAAGATGACAAAGAAGATCTACATCTTCTATTGGAACTACAACTTCACATCGATACAAGATGCATCACCGATGGGATTTTACGATTACAATGAAGAAACATCTCTCGGGTCTTGACTTGATACATCAAAGCATAAGAAGAGAGAAGATAAAGAAAGTCTAACATCAAGTTTTAGAAGAAATATTGGGTCTTCGTGTTGTAATCTAGTACCGTCTTAGAGGTTTCTCTGGTGTTATAAAAGCAAATCAAACAAGGATTAATGTGTCTGAGGACAACAAGAAAGCTAAGATCGGTGCCAAGTTAAAGGAGAAGGAACGTGAGAAGAGACCAAATAGTACATGTATCCGGCGAGTAGTTTCCCGACCAGCTTTTGACATGGCATTAAGCTTGTTGGACTTGTGATTTAGTCAAATCTTGGACCACTTGGCTAAAGAGAAGAATGCCAAGAGAAGGGAAGGTTGTTAATTCCAATTTCAAAGAGCTCATGGATTTTCAGTGTAGGAAATTCTGAATTTTACTAAAAGCTGTGGAAGCATGTTAAGTTAAAAATGCTAGATAAACCACTAAAATGTATATTGGAAGATGCAAATGTTTTAAAAATTGTAGGAATAGTTGGTAATTTCTTGAATTCCTTGAGCAGCAGAGGTAAAAATTTTATGTAACTTTTGTTGATGATTACTCTAAATTTACTAGAGTTTATCTAGTGTCCTCTAAAGATGAATCATGTGAGAGTTTCAAGGAATAATTCTATATGTGTATGTAAGACTAATCATATTGGTAAAGGTGGAGATTTAAATGTGTTAGTTCTCAGGTTCTTTGAAAGTATATCTCAGGTTCTCAAGTATAAGAAAAAACAAAGAGAACATCAATCGAGAGTGAAGCCTGATACAAGTATCTATGAGAACCGGTGAAGTAATTATGGTGAACATTGGAATTCTGTGATTGCTCGGTTATGAAGTGCAATGGATAATAATCAAAGTGAGAGTAAGGAAAGATTAGTTTAATTGAGTTTAAAACGATGATTATTGTGAGTTTTGGAAAGTATTCGTAAGATATGCAGCAAGCAGTGCAACATAACGTTGCTTAACATTTAATTCAAGCTCAAAGACATTACGATATGTCATGGAGTCATGTGATACATAATTGTTTGAGGATATCTTTCTTCTTAAAGAAAAAGCTAATGATGTAGAATCAAGTAACTCATCATCTAAATGTAGTTTGGAAAGATTTTATGTAGAACCTAGAAACTAGTAAAAGAGCTTGGAATAGAGTATAGTTTTGGGTTAATCTTCTGGATGAATATTGTTATTGATAAGGATAAGAAATAATGTCATTAATGGCTTTGACGGAAGCTGGTGTGATCTCCCTTATGTGTGAGAGGTCTAGGAAGGATTTGAATCCTTTGACCAAAAGCTGTGTGGACGAATGGTCCTAAACACAATTACATGGAGATTAGACTGTAGCTTTTATGTGTGAGAGAGTCAAAAACTCTTGGGAAATGGACAAGGTTGATCTTCTCAACTTTGTTAATTATTTTTTGTTAAAACAAGCTCTTTTGAGCAAGGACGAAATGAGACAAACATATGTCTCATTCTGAAGTTATCTAGACCAACTAAGATGACAGAATTTTGTCCAATTAGTCTATGCAATATAGCCTATAAGATCATTTCTAAAAACTTATGCTTCAGAATGAAAAAATGTTCTCGCAAAACTTATTTCTATAACTCAATCAACATTTGTTGCATGCCGATTAATTTCAGATAATATTTTGATTACCCAAGAGATATTCCATGCTCTTCAAACAAATAATTCAATTAAAGGAAAGTTCATTTCTATGAAGACAGACATGAGTAAAGCGTATGATAGGATTGAATAGAATTTTGTGGAGAGCATTCTTCGAAACTTGGGTTTCTCATGAAAAGTGGAATAATGTATTATGCATTATATAAAGAGTGTCGAATCTACTAAATGGTGTTCCTAGCAGCAAGATTATCCCGAAAAGAGGCTTACGTCAGGGAGATCCTCTATTCCCATATATATATATATATAATTATTTATCCTATGTACAAAAGTCCTTGATCCAAACTAAGGAAAGCAAAGCAAAGCAGGATAAGCTGATTTCTGGGATTCTATTTTGAGGAGTCTTTTGCAAAGCTAATATAGAGGAGGTTCTCCAAATTCTTTGAATTCTAAAGGATTATGAGAGGATGTCAAGACAACAAATTAATTTTGATAAGTCAACAATCGAGTTAGGTCATTTTTCCTTGAGGTTGATAGGAGGGTAATCCATCATATGTTGGGAATTCATCAATTAGGTGGGATGTGTTAGAATTTGGGTTTCCCGAAAAGCATTGGTACTGCTAAAACAAAAGTTTTTACTTTTTTCTAGGAAAAACTCCAGGAAAAAAATTAATACTTGGTCATCAAAATTCATGTTAAAAGGAAGGAAGAGAGTTCTAACAAGTCTATTACTATAGTATTCCCAAGATATGTAATGTCCTGCTTTCGACTACCAAAGTCGATAATAATGATATCAAACTCCGTTATTGCGTATTTCTAGTTGAAAAACTCTGAGACATCAAAGAGGTTTTATTGGATGAGATGGTAAAAATTATGTAAAGCAAAGAAAGATTGTGGTTTAGGATTTCGTGACCTAGAGGAATTAAATTGAGCAAGGTAATGAAAGAGATTATTGGATCATCCTAATTCATTATTTGCTAAGGTAATGAAAGGGAGGTATTATAAGAACACATGTTCAATGGATCCAGTTCAGACATCTTCCCCGTCGTATGGATGGAGGAATTCTCTTTGCTTGATCATTAGTCAGTAAGGGCGTTATAAGAAAAATTGGGGACAAAAAATCAATTTTTGTCTGAAGAGATCCATGAATCCCCGTCTCCCTTCGAAAACCGACAATAGAAATAGGCCCTAACATTTACCTAGATCTCACATTAGATTAGTTTATTGACTCAACTACTAGCACCTAGCGTGAGGTATTATTAAGACAATTTCTAGACAATGCAAATGTCCAAATAATTTTGGGGGTATTTATACCTAGAAGACAAATACCTGATTATTGGGGTTAACATTTCACAAAATTGGTTGATACACATGAGAATCTAGATATCATACCGAAGAGGCAAATTTAATTTTTAAGGTGGGGAGTTATGGTTCAAATTACCAGGCTTTACAAGATTAGGTTTGGAAGCTACATTTTCCTTCCAAATAAAGCATTTCATATGACAAACACTCTCAGTTTGTACTATAGTTAAGGACAACCTGAGTCATCGCAGCATAAAATGTTATATGATATGTAGCAGATGTGGTGTAGATGGAGAGTCGATCAACCATGTCCTTTTTGGATGTCTTCCTGCTACTCAAATTATGGGCACTCTTGAGTATTTCTACTCATCTAAGGCTTTCTCTGGAAATTCAGTATGATCAAATTTAGACTACTTCTTTTGGCGTAGTCCTGACAAAGTGGATTATTAAGGTTTTCCCTTGGATTATCCAGCATATCTGGAAAATGCAAAATGAAAGTTACTTATCAGGTATTAATAAGGATCCAAGAGATATCCTCCTGAAAGCAGAGGCATATGCATTGATGTGGTCTAATGCCAGACGTGAAATTTTCAAGGATCCACTTCCCAAGGCTGTTATCTCCTCTTGAGTTTGGTCATTTGTAACAAATCCCTCTACTTGCAACCCATGTTTTACAGGGTATCAATGTTTTGTGGATAGTTCATGGAAAGTCTCCGATCTTCTCTTAGGCATGGGCTGATTTTGTTTTCCTGACTTAATTGAGGGAGTATGTATGGGTGCCCATGGTGTTTGACTAAGTCTATATTTTCTTCATTGTAAAGTAGAGGCCTTGCTATGGGCGATAGAATGTCTTAGGTCTGTGTATTTCGGGTTTTGGTTCGGGTTTAGTTTGGGTCTTTTTGGATTTTGGTTTTTGGGTTTAGTAATTGAGGACCCATTCAGATATTTCGAATTTTTGTGTTCGATTCAATTTGGATATAGATCAGGCTCGGGTTCGGATAATTATATATATATATATATATATTCAAAAATAGTAAAGAATTAATAGAAATAAATCTAAAAAAGCCAAAATTTAACAAAAGTATATCGGTACCCATTCGGTTCTTTATTCGGTTTTGGTTTGGGTTTGGGTTTGGTTTTTTGAGTACATAAATTTAGAACCCATCCGGGTATTTTATCGAGTTCGGTTCGGGTTCGGTTTCTGTTTTTCTGGTTGGTTTCGGTTCGGATTTCAAATATCCAGTTTTATGCCCGGGGCTAGAATATCTTATTGCTCTCCACCAGATAGAATTTGAAGTATTGATATATTGTGTTGATGTTTGAAAAAAAAAATTAATATGGACAATTGGCCTGCTTTCCAATCCTACCTGAAGAACTTTGCTAGGTTGAAGAGTCTTTATAGTTTTTTCTCTCTTTATATAATTTTGAAATCTTTAAAGCATAAAATTGATGCTCTCACTCTTAGTATTAAAGAATTTACTAGTGAGATGTTGTTCTTTTCCTCATCTAGAAACTCCATTGATCCATTTAGATGATGCGTTTGAATGATGCATCTGGATGATGTTCTTTTCTTCATATGAAAACTCCATCTGGATGATGCGTTTGGATGAAGTTATGTTTTTTAGTGAATTTGTATAAATTAGTTGGATATAGTGTGTAACCAAATGACTAAAAAGGACATACTTTGTGTTAAATTGTTATTTTATGATATAAGTTATATTTACAATTACATAAGTATCAAGATATTTTTAAAATAACTAATAAAATTTTATATTAATTAAATAGTTAAATTTTATTAAATAATTATTTTATTAAATATTTTAATACATAAAAATAATAAATACTCATACATTCCAATATATAAAAACATAAAAAATGTTTCAAAAACATTAAAAATTTATAAGCAAATTAAAAAGAAGAGAAAGAGTGAAAAAGATGAAAGATAGTAAAAATGAGGAGTGAGAGAGTAAAAAAGAAGAGAGATAATGAAAATGAGGAGAGAGAGTAAAAAAGAGGAGAGAGAGTAAAAACCAGGAGAGAGAGTAAAAAAGAGAAGAGAGAGTAAAAAAGAGGGAGAATGAAAATGAGGAGATAGAGTAAAAATAAGAGAGAGAGTAAAAAGAGGAGGGAGAGTAAAAAAGAAGAGAGAGAGTAAAAAAGAAGAGAGAGAGTAAAAATGAGGAGAGAGAGAGAGTTAAAAAAGAGGAGAAATAGTAAAAAAGAGGAGAGAGAATAAAAAAGAGGAGAGAAATAAAATAAGGAGAGAGCGTAAAATAAAAATAGAGAGTGAAAATGAGGAGAGAGAGTAAAAATGAAGAGAGAGAAATTAGAAATGAGGAGAGAGAGAGTAAAAGAGATGAGAGAGAGTAAAAATGAGGAGAGAAACAATTATTAAAAGAAACTACATTAACATACTTTAATTTTCAATTTAATTATTATCTCAGACACAATAATCAAGACATCTCTTAATTTTATATCCTGCAACGCCGGCGGCAGCTCTGTTCACCGGCATCGGACTGCTTTGCCCGTTATGCTATATTTTGACTTTCTCTTACTATTTTGTTCAGGTCTCTGTTTCTTTCTTCGGTGAGAGTCCCTTCATATTCTGCTCTCGGAGAATCATCAACTAGCTCTTCTGGCGACGTTAAGTCTGCTTCCGGTGAAGCTAGATCTTGGGTTCACTGGAACCCAACTCTTTTCGGTGGGGCTTAGCTGTTGAGACCTCCACCTTCCATCCACTATCGAGAGTGTCTTTAGCTTCACAGCCATCTCTCCATCATTTTCACTACTGTGTACGAGGTTGCAGGCCTTTCATGGTGTATTTGTCTCTACCACTGGCCACCATTCTGGATCTTCTTCTCTACCTGTGAAGGACCCAGACCATTTTCGAGCTCCAACATTCTATTTGTTTTGTTGTTTGCACAGCGATTTCCCTAGTCTCCGGTGTTCAGCTTTTGGTGACACCTATATAGTCGGTGAGGTCTTTCGGCATCTCCGGCGAGCTTGTAGTAGAACTGTCCAGATCCGGCGTGATCCTGGCGATGACAGATTTACTTCAGGCGGCGCTCTCTCCTCTTGTTGGAAGAGTGAACGAATTAGGGTTTTCAACTATAATGGACTTTCTTATTGGGCTTCATTTCTACAAAGGTATTGGGCTAATCTTAGTTTAAGTCAATTAGACTTATATTGTGAGGAAAAACATTGTTAATTGAGCCTTAGGTTGTTTTTAAACAAATACCCATTAGTATTAAGACATCAAGCTTTTATAGGATTCTTTAGTGGGCCCTACGTTTTGGATTTCAACTTCTCTAGGGCTTTATAATACTTTTTCTCTAATAATCCAATCAAATGTGTTTTTTGAGGAGAAACACTATATGTTAGGTTTTAGTTTGAATTTTATTATTGATCCATTAGTTTTAAGACGACAAGTTAGGTTTAAATGCCTTTGGCTATGGCTAGACCTTAGAACTCTCTCTTTATGGGATAGAGATGGTTCTCAAATTGTTTCCTCTGTGCAGGATGTTTCTCAAAGCTCGTATTTCAAGCATGAAAGAGCTTCTCTTATTGTTCGACTGCTGAGCATAGCGACTGAACTCAGATCAGTTCTAGATCTGTTTCAAATTCAAGAACGTTTATCCAACTCCTATCCAAGATCTCCGGTGTGTTTGAGCTTTTCCAACCAGCTGCACTTTTATTTAATGTATATTTTTTTGTTGACCACTGTTAGGTCTTGCTTCCAATATTATGTACCTCAAAACTTTGGTTAATTAATGAAAAAGCCCCACCAGAGGTATCTGGTTTGAAAAAAAAAACTACATGAACTCTCTAAATTGGTCGCTTAACTCGGTCGTACATGTGTCGACTTAACCGTTAATTGACGGTATTAACAGTCAATGTAGAAACTGAACATAATTAGAAAGTTCATGTAGTTTTTTTTAATTTTTAAGCACCAAATTGATATTTAAGATGAGTTCAAGATTTTATTAAGAAATCAGTACTATGGTAAAAATTCATCAAAATTTTGGCCCTTTCCCCCACTTAAATATATCTAAAAAAATAAAAGTTTACATCTCCATGAAAATGGACAAACAAAAGCCCTTGATTCAAGCTTTGGAAACAGCAAACCTCCTTTATGTTTATATTGAATATTTGAGTTTGATNAGTTTGAAAAAAAAAAAAAAAAAAAAAAAAAAAGCAAAGTCAAAACGCTTTCCAAACGTGACAAACACAATGGAGTTAAAAATATTAAAAGGGCTTAATATTTAAGGTTCTCCCTAATATTTATAGGTTTAGGAAGATTTGAACCTATTGGATAATGGGCTGAATTGAGTGAAGCCCATTCGCAGCACAACAACATCCCCTAGGACTAAGAGCTTCTTCTGCGTCTCGGAACGAACAAGGAAACTTGTGTCTTTATTCGTCTTCACTGCCTCTATCGCCGCGGGTGAAATCAATCATCTTTCTCTGGAATCAATCGAAATAGAGAATGGTAAACCAAAGGAGAAGAGTTGCGCAGAAGAAATACAAGGAAGCTCATCCAGAGCTGTTTCCAAAAGCAGAGCCAACGCCACCAAAGGATCCTAATAAGAAGAAGAAGAAGAAGAGCTTGTTCAAGAAAAAGAAACCTGGATCTTCCACTGATGGAACCCAGCGAAAAGGCTCCTTAAAGAGGCATCCTCTCCGTGTTCCTGGTATGAAACCTGGAGAAGGCTGTTTTATCTGCCACTCCAAAACCCATATTGCTAAGCTCTGCCCTGAAAAGTCTGAGTGGGAGAGAAACAAGGTTTGCACTTTTTATTGGAATTCTTCTTTTGTCATTAGCTTGGTATTAGGGTTTCTATTATATCGTGGTATTGGCAGCTCTTGTAAGAATCAGTCAAGGGTTTAATCTAATTTTTGCTGTCAGTTATCTGATAAAATTGTGTGTATCTTAAAATCATTGTGAACTCAAAGATGAAATCTCTTAGGAGCCAATAAATTGAATGTTGTTACTTTGTTGATCCTTACATTTGTTGTTTGCTAGAAAGCGAATAGTCTTCGGTTGTTAATGTTAGTTATATCTCTTGTAGATTTGCTTGCAATGTAGGAGGCGAGGGCATAGTCTGAAAAACTGCCCAGAAAAGAACGATGACAGCTTTGAGAAAAAGATCTGTTACAACTGTGGTGATGCTGCCCATTCACTTTCTCATTGTCCTTACCCTTTGGAAGATGGTAAGTCTGCTCCTTTATCTTCCGCCCTTATGAGCTACTATGTATGTTAAATCCATATCGGGAAGATTCATCATCTTTTTTTGTTTTTAGTTCCTATTACAATATTTAAAGAAAAGTAGCATCAAGAGTTGGTGATTTACCTCTCATTATACATAAATGACTTAGTCTCTGAATCGTAGTTTATGTTGTTTGGAGAGTTAACATTTCTTTCTTGTAAAATCGTATCTGAGGCTCTACTACTATATTCATCTGTTGTGTGTTAAAACTCACTAAGATTAGATTTGGTTGCTGTGTTGGTACTTTTGTAGGAGGGACCAAATTCGCAAGTTGTTTCATATGCAAGGGACAAGGGCACATAAGCAAAAATTGCCCACAAAACAAACATGGAATCTATCCTATGGTACAAAGCTCAAATCTTATTTTGATCCTTTTCGAGAGGATGAGTTTTGATATGTTCAATAATTAATTTGATGGGCTTTCCTCTGCAGGGTGGGTGTTGTAAAGTGTGTGGAAGTGTGGCACATCTCGTCAAAGACTGTCCTGATAAATTAAACCAAGAGTCAGCCCGACCAAAGACTTCAAGTAACATTTTCTTTTGTTGCTTACTCTTTCAATTTAATATCTTAGTCATGTAGTTTCGCTCTCATTTGAACTGCCTGTCAAGTAATTAGGACAGTGAATGCAATCTCTGTTATCTGAACTTTAACCCTGGTTGAAACAACAGGATTTGATGCTACACCAAGAGGGAAGGTCACCAAGTTTAGTGGGGATGATCTTGTGGACGATTTCACTGAAGAGCCTAAAAGTAGCAAGAAGATCTCTAATACCACAACTGATGATTTAGACGAGAAAAGCATCGAGATGAAAAACCCTAAAAAGAAACAAGGTCCAAAGGTTGTCAATTTCTTAGGATGATCACAAAAACAAGATCTGAAAGGGTCTTCAATTTTGTAGGAAAGTTCATTTTCTTCTGTTCTCTATCTGTTCCGCTAGAGTTGTGTAAGGACAAATTGCTATCTAAAGATTTAGAGCAATGCTATGTAATGAAATCATACAGTCAATTCTATTTCAGAAATCTTCTATCCGAACAAACCGAACCAAAACCAAATGGATCAAACTGCAAATCGACTTGTCAACCAAATGGATGGATAATTGATAAAGATGATTAGTATGCTAAAATTAGAGAATAGCGTCCGTAAAGAAAGGATGGTTAGGCGAATTTGAAGGATAGAGAGGAAAAAAAGGAGTGGTTTGATGTTAAAAGAGGAGGGAGGCATTAATGGTTGTCCGAGTTTGTCTCCATTGGCCTCTTCAACTCAAATTAAGAATCTCTTCTTTCCCCAAAATTTTTCATTTCCTTTTTTCTTCATTCTTCATCTCTCCTCCCACAAAAGAGGACAAACAAACAAACAAACGAAAAAACAAGAAGTCCCGACTCTCTCATTTATTTTGGCTGTCTTAGGTTAACCTTCATCAATCAAACGAAATGGTGTGTTCTCTATTCTCTTTTTCTACTCCCTCTTTGTAATGATTTATGTTTTAGATGTTTAAGCATTGTTTCTTGTTATGCCTGATTCTTTGTTTGCGTTTATCTCCTCTTTTTCTTCACGTTTACATGCATATGCTAATGGTGTTTCTATCTCAAGACAAAATCATAAGTTCTAGCATCTTAAATATATAAAGGTAGAATTTATTTGCCATGAAGTAAAGGACAACAATAATGTTTTATTCAAGCCCAGATGATCCCAATAAAAAGCTAGTTGCACTAAAATTGTTTGTAAGAATAACTAAAGAAGTATATGATCCTTTTATAATGTGAATGAAAAAGTCGAACGCGGCGTCGGGAATGGCGGTGGAAGACGAGTGTAAGCTGAAGTTTTTGGAGCTAAAAGCAAAAAGAAACTATAGGTTCATAATATTCAGGATAGACGGACAACAAGTGGTTGTGGAAAAGCTTGGAAGTCCCAATGAGAACTATGAAGATTTCACCAATGCCTTACCCGTCGATGAATGCCGTTATGCTGTTTATGACTTCGACTTCACCACTGCTGAGAATTGCCAGAAGAGCAAGATCTTCTTCATAGCTTGGTAATACAAAATACTCTAAATCTTTTTTTGACTATTTTCCTTCTATAAGAAATATATATATATATATATATATATATATAAAATCTACACTAGCTTAGTCTAATGGTTGTGAGACACTTTAGAAAGTTTGTGAGCTTCCATGTTTGATCCTCTCTAGACTCGCATTTGTTCATGATATTTTCATATAGTTTCACATGTTTTCCATTGGACTTTGGATGTAATCGAATCTATTCAAGCTCGTTGACCTAAGGGGCAAAGTCCCATGATCTGGCTCAAAATTTATGATGTCCATATATACCGCTTAAACATATATTGATTATGAATTTTTGGTTATATGTATATGGTAGGTCACCGGATTCATCAAGGGTGAGGATGAAGATGGTGTATGCGAGCTCAAAAGACAGGTTCAAGAGAGAATTGGATGGAATCCAAGTGGAGTTGCAAGCCACGGACCCGAGCGAAATGAGTCTGGACATCATCAAAAGTCGAGCTATCTAGACTCAGTTCCTGCTTTTCGATCATATATCCATAAGTGCTTCATCATCATCAATCAAAGAATTTCTCCATGTTAAGTAACTTTCTTGGTTTCGTTCATTCTTCATCCTGTTGACTATCTTTTCTTCCCTCTTTATTTTTTTATTTACATTTTAAATTTGACATGGGTTTAATTCTTTCACTTGGGAGAAGTTGAAAACATGTAGTATCACGTGTAATAGTCTCATACTTTCGCTGGGAAAATAAAAGATAATTTATTCTCAGTGCATCTCAATCAGCAAAATGTCGATATGTCCGAGTGGTTAAGGAGATAGACTTGAAATCTATTGGGCTTCGCCCGCGCAGGTTCGAACCCTGCTGTCGACGGTTTTTTAGTCGATGGATATTAGCCTATTTTTAGTCGATGGAACCTTCTTCTATTCCTTATATATTAACGACCAAATACTGTGAAAAAAACTCAACTACATATTTTTTGTATAGCTTAACGCTACATTATGTGATTATCGCGAAATTTCCGTTTAGGTGGATTGTTTTTTCTAGCTTGACTTAGCCACAGATTAATTATGGTTAAATTCATAGCTATATAAAAAATATTTAAATTAGCATTTACCAAAAAAATTAAATCAGCTTTTTGCCGTGGCTATATAGAAATATTCTGCACTAAGCATAGATTTAATATAAGCTCAGGCTTAAAGCTTTGATAATCTTAGTATTGATTTAGTATGATAATATGAAAAATGCAAATGTTGAATCATTGATATAAAAAAATATAATTTAATTACTTTACAGAAATTGCCTATTCACTTTTACTCCTTAGAAAAAAAAAATTGTCGGATGGTTCATCAATTATACAGTTAGAAGAAAAGGAACGGAAAATGCAAAAGAAAAAAAGATTGAAATACAAAAGAAGTTATATTTATACATATATTTATCTCTTGGGCTCACTCCAAGTCTTTCCCTCGAAGAACTCGTTAAGCATTCGTTCAAGATCTTCAGGACTGAACCTTATGTACTTCTGTGGGTTCTTACCACTCTCTATCATCGGTCTGAGGCACAATACAATCAAAGCAACAACAGTTTTACTACTTCTTTTTTGATAAACAGAAAACCAAATCTTTCAGAAAGTATAATTGATCATACCCAAAACGCTTGAGAAATGATCTGAAGGCAGGTAAAAGAACCTCTGCGACAGCAAGTCTGAGAGATTCTCTCAGTTCGCTGTCCGGAACTGTCCATTGACATTGTCTTTGGTGAAGCTCTTCAAACTGAGAATTGAAAGTCTTGAATCTGTCTTTTACTGAGGCTCTTGATATATTTGAATTCTCTATGGGACCCCCATTAGACTGAACTGTGAGACACTGCAAAATCTGCAGAGAAAAATGGGCAATAAGAATGTAGTTTTAAAGCATTTTGGAGTATAAACCTGAAAGGATTTCAGTAAACCTTTGCCCAAGAAATTCTCTTGTACTGATTTGCGTGTTGTTGTACGATTCTTCGATGTATTTGAACCCAATCATCACCCAATAAATCCTTTGCTTCTGACCTGTGAGAAACATAAGTTTAGTTCAGCTTTATGTTGTAGGCTTTGGTTCTCTACAACAGAGCTTGAGCCAAAGAAGCAGAACCAAACCTCCTGACAGATCTCACTATGTAGTGAACATTGTTCATTAAGAAGAGTTGAGTTAATGCTGCATCTTTGTATTGCTTCGATTTACCATCCAGATTGTTCTGTAAAGCGTGCATGATCCTCGTTGTTACAGCTTGCAGCTCAGAATCAGGGTCTTTATTGTCAAACTCTTGAAAAAGTAGCCTCAAAGTAGATTGGTAACTGTTTCAAAATGCCAAAATAATTACTGAGAAATCAAACAAGAAGATAATTTCGTTTGAAAATGGAAATTTACTTACTCGAACAAAAACTTGACATAGTTTATAACGTAGCTGGTAAGCGGATGTACGGTTCCATCCATAACTGCGGTTTTCGTAGCATCCTTTTCAACAGCTTCTTCAAAATCAGCAAAAGTTTCTTGAGCTGTCTGAGCTAATCTCTTTGTCAGATTCAACGCAGATTCTTTCATCTCGGTACAAGGTTTGCTACCAAAGACTGACTCAATCTATAAAATATCAAAGGAAATTAATGGAGCTCATATACATAATTGCTGTAATATATGGTGCATGTGAGACATAAAGTTACCTCAGGCTGAAGCTCTCTCATTATTTCATACATATCTAACAAAACAAACAGTTTTTCTGGTGATCTCTTGCTTTTAGCAATAGCCTCTCCAAAACTAAGCAGCACAGCTACACTATTTGCTGTGACTTCACCAAAACATTGATCTCTGAGAGACTCAACACCATCGAGTATTTGATCGCAAATTTTCTTTTCTGCAGCAAATAACAGTTTGACCTGTCTCAAGGCAACAAGAGCAGCGCCAAGTAAACTTATCTGAAGGAAAAAGTAACCATCTATTTAATGTATTATGGAAGAGTTTTATACAGATATTCGCATGTAATGGATCCAGTTCCCAATCTTGGCTTCTAAGACTTCCCATTGCATTCTCTGAACATCATCCTTGCTAAGCCTCTCCACACCCAATTTCCTGAGGCTCTGTTCCAACACCGCAGCTCGAGTATCCCTAACAAATTACAAAAACCAAAATGGTTCGATCAGTATACAAGTCAAGATACAACCAAGAGTGGCTTGCCTTAAAACTTTATGCATAGGTTATCATTGTCTTTCCAAATACAGTTGTAATGATCTCTGTTATCAGCGCTAAGTGAGTGTTTTACTCAATTGGACCAAGAGAGAAAGGTATCAAATATCTGACACCTGAACTTTTGGTTGGTATAAAGACAATGTGAATAATAAAGAGAAAAAAAGCTGGACCTGTAAGTTTTGAAGAGTTGTTGTTGGTGACCTGCTTGAACCATTTGTTGAGCCAAATCATGAAGCAAAGGTATAACCCTTGGGGGAATGACTGTTGGGACTGTAAAAATGGCCTTTTCTAAGCTCTTGTGATGCGGATCATGACTCTTTCCACCACCACCTTCACCTTCTGACGTTGGTCGAAGATTGCTTGGCAGACATTCGAAAAGGCGATCAGGTTCCATTGGCTTGCTAAACAAATTTTATAGAAAATATCCAAGTGCTAAGACACAATCTTTGCAAGAGAAAACACAAAATGTAGAAGTGTATGTACGTATATCCAAAGAATAACCTGTAGTTTTGCAGTATCTGTCTAAACTCATCCTCTAGCTTTGATAGAGCTTTAGAGAGCAAATTGTGAGCATGACTTATGACTCCACTTGCACTCTTAAACATCTTGTTGTTGCTGAAAAATTTGATAGTGCCTCTCAATTGATCAATTGCTTCTAAATAACTTTCCAGATCCTCATGTGGTCCTCTCAATATTTTAGCTTCCGCCTGATAAACAAAAGTGGATCAATCATTATTCAGATTTCGTTAAGTATTATACAGACACACACAAAAGTAATCTTAATTAAGTTAAAGACAAAACTCTCTAAATTCTGTCGCCTGTCGCAACGTGGCTTTTAAGCCAAAGAAAAATATAAAGATACACTTTAAACTAACCCCTTTTACATTTCAATTGGTAAAATCCAGGTTGAGTAACCATACGCAAGCTGAAAAACCATCACCTATATGAGGGGCCCTTAATTCGTATTACTATAAATTTTACTCCTTTAATTCAAATCGCCTTCACAAGAGTCTCTCATAACAAAAATTAATGATAAAATATTAGATAATATTATTTTATTGTGAGAGTTTCTCTAAAAAGTGAGAGAGTCTCTCCAAAAAGTGAGAGAGTCTCTCCAAAAAATGAGAGAGTTTCTCATTTGATAGACTATTGGTGGGAGTTCTTAGGTTTTAGAGAAACTCTCACAATAAATAATATTATCTAATATATATTTTTTTTTTGATAAGAGACTCTTGTGAGAACCTTGTGAGAACTTCCCAATGTGGACATCAGACTATCTATAGAGGCAAAATCTAAAAGACAAGCCTGAACGTTACTGTAATATGCTAATACATCTAACTGAATTGAGTCCTAGGAAAAGAAGCTAGGGTTCACAGAATCAAACACGTTTAATAAAATCCCGCTTAACAGAGTGAAGGAACTTAAGGAAACCTTTAGGGAAAAAAAGAATGATTACTTGAAAGACAAGCAAGCAAAAGGAGTAGCGTGTTTGGGGGAAATGTAAGAGAAAACCAAACCTTTCTACTGATATCAAATTGTTCCAATATAACCTCAGCTGCTTTCAATGTCTTGTCGATATTCTCGTGAGCTCTCCTTATAGAATGGGTTCTTATCTTCACATACAAAAACCAAAATTTTAAATGAATTTAGCCAAAATTAATAAAAGAAGAACCCGACGTTAACCTATCCTAATCAACAATCCGAATTCGAATAAGCAAGAAGCGAAAAAAAATTAGATCTCGAATTCCAGAAATATGTCAAGATACCCTAAAAAACCAAAACAGAGAGAGGAAGAAGAGAACCTGTGTGGGACGCATGGCGGTTTCGAGAGCAGAAAGACGGTGGTCGAAGGAACCAAGGATTCCGACCATGTTATCGGTGATAGTTTGGCTCTTTTGTAGCGACTCCTTCATTAGACCTGCACGTTCGGTCAGAGCTTCCATCGTTTGAGCCACGCCCATTTTCTCTACCTTTCTGGAATTCTCTTGATTCGGATCGACGAGCAAGGTCAATGATGATTGAGTGGTTTTGGTTGCGTGAAAATTCAGAAAAATTTGGAGGTTAGAAAATTGGGAATGTGTTGATGCAGTCTGGAGACGCTCCTCTACGATTTGTGAGACAATGATACAATTGAAAATTTTCATGCGATTTTGCTTTCGAGAGACCCCACCTAAGCGATAGATTCGCTACTTTTTACTTCTTTTTAGGTTGATTTTGTAGGTCCCTACTTGTGTTTTCTTATTTATGTATTTATTACTCGTAGATTCAAAAATAATATTATTATATAAACAAGAATTTTTTATAGTTCGTAATTAACATGATTTTTTCACGTGTGAGATTTAATAATCCAAAAATTTTCTGGATTTATTTACTTTAAAAAAACTAAATAAAATATATTTTTTAAATAGAATTTTTCAATATTTAGATAATCCTAATAAAAAAAGAATTCCTAATAGAAAAAATCTTAATCTAAAAGGAAATCGAGAATTGTTAAAAAATTAATTTTAACAAAAACTAATTTTCATTACTAATCGTATTATATAAAAAAATATTATACTAAAAAACTTATTTTTATAAAACGAAGTATTATTATTATCTTATTATATAAAGAAGGGTTTCTCAAAGGTACTAATTAAAAGGATTCTTCCATGTGTCAAATGCAAGGATCTTATTATATAAAGAAAAGTTTCTCAAAGTTAGTAATTAAAATTATTCTTCCATGTGTCAAATCCAATAATCATAAAACTTTTGGTGATATATTTAAAATAATTAAAAAACAATTGTAACTATATCACAAAATATTTATATCTATTTAAAATGGGAAATTCTCAAAAATAACCTAAAATTGATTTTGAATACAAAAATGTACCCCTTTCATTTTTTTCTCCAAAACTAACTCACATGTAGGAAAATTATAATTTCACCCTTAATGAATAAACAAAAAACCTGATAATTGAATTACGATTGTACCACTCGCAGATAAAAGAGACTTCATGTGAAGTCTACTTCAAGAAGACTTCACCTGAAGTCTACTACTTCTCGAAGGGACTTCATGTGAAATATACTTTAGTTTTATATTTAATTAAAATTTTAAATAGTTAATTAAAAATTAAATAGTAAGTATATTTATACATTGATTCCAAGATCTAATAATAAGCAAACATGATGTATTAAAACTAAATTTAGATTAAACATGAGGGAGAAGAAGTATAGTATGGATCAAGTTAGAATGTAGGGTTACAATTTAATATTAATGATTTAAGAGTTACAATTTAGTGTTAATGATTTAGGAGTTATAATTCAGAATTTAGAATTTACAATTCAGGATTTAGAATTTACAATTTACAATGATAGGATCAAAACCTCATGGTTCATAACCAAACTATGACATGAGCTAGGGTTTAGGGTAATAAGATATGATTATCTTGTGGCCCTTTAGATGTTGTAGCAAAAGAGGTAAATTATGCATATATTTGGAAATAAGTATATTTGGTCCAACATTTCCGGAAAATAGTCGATAATTTATGGTTTATAATTAAGTAATTAGGGTTTATAATTGAGAATAGTGTTTAGGGTTTACAGTACTTCAGGTGAAGTCTACTATTATTTAGAGTTTAAGGGTTATAGTAGACTTCACGTGAAGTCTTCTTTCTTATAAGTAGACATCAAGTGAAGTCTAATCGTAGGAGATTTCATATTGAAGTCTTCTTTTAACTAGTAGAGTGCGGGTGAAGTCTACTACTGTTTAGAGTTTAGGGGTTAAAGGAGACTTTACGTGTAATCTTCTTTTGTACAAGTAGACTTCACGTGAAGTCTCCTCCTCCGGAAATTAAATTGGGTTGTGCTAAACCAAAAACAACCAACAATTGATCCAGAAAGTTAACCTACATATAAATACAAATTTTAGAAGAAGCAAAAAAAACCCTAGCCACTTTTTATCTCTTTTTCTCTCTCATCTTCTTCTTCAACGTGTATGTATTTCCAGCCAACATGTAAGTCTATTATTCTCTCCTCCTTCAAGATCTAAGATTTTTTTCACTATTTTCTCTTAATTTTTGCCTTTTTTTTTGCAAGTTCCATGGGAAGCTTCCAGCCACCGGAGCCTCTTGTTTATGACCATCATCCATCATGTCTCTCAAAAAGGTAGATTTGTTTTGGAAAATATTGATTTTTTATTTTCTTGGTAAAGTATTGAT
Source organism: Lepidium aucheri (assembly GCA_900406435.1). NCBI lineage: Eukaryota > Viridiplantae > Streptophyta > Magnoliopsida > Brassicales > Brassicaceae > Lepidium > Lepidium aucheri. The sequence goes on along the minus strand of OVBA01004346.1, from coordinate 1,176 downwards.
TTTTTTGTGTTTTTTAGTTAAAGATCCGATTTTTAAGGTAGATCTTGTGAAAACTTTGTTTTTAGTACATTTTATAGTTAGAAATTGTATTTTTTATGAATATTTTGTGAAAGATCTAATTTTTTTGAACTTTTTTTGTGAAAGAATTTATTTTTAAAGAAAGTAATGTGAAAGTTTGATTAATTTTGTGCTTTCTAGTTAGAGATTTGTCTTTGAAATGAGATCTTGTAAAAAATCTTAATTTTTTATAATATTTAGTTAAAGATTACATTTTTAATGAAAATGATGTGAAATAATTTTTTTTGGTCTATTCTAGTTAAAGATTTATTTTTTTTGGTCTTTTCTAGTATAGATCTATTTTTTATATATGATTTGTGATATTATTTTAAGATAAACATAGTATTTTGGTTTTTTCTAGAAAATTTGATTTTTTATGGTTAATAATTACAATTTAATGACTTTTATAAGAAAATTTGATTTTCTATTGTATAATTTTTATATTTCTAATGAATATTATGTGAAAATTTTGATTTTTTGACATTTTCTTATTAAAGTTTACGTTTTCAATCAAAAAATTGTGTAAGAATCAAATTTTTTTTATCTTTTGTCTTTAAAAATTATATTTTAATATTTTTGTTGGTTCTTTTAAGCAGACTTCTGGTGGAGACTTCTGGTGGAGACTTCTGGTGGAGACTTCTAGTGGAGACTTCTCGTGGAGGCTTCTAGTAAAGACTTCTCGTGGAGACTTCTAGTGGAGACTTCTAGTGAAGATTTCTTGTGGAGACTTCTAGTGGAGACTTCTGGTGGAGACTTCTATTGGAGACTTCAAGTTGCCAACAAATTGTAAATATTATGTTGTAAATAAGTGTGAAATTTTCATTGATGGCTATTACTAATTATGTAACATGAATTATAACAAGTTATTATATGTAAGCAAAAAAAATTATGTTATTTTGTTTAAAAGAGTTTATACACATATCAAACTTTTATTAATTTCAATAACTTTATAAAAAGTAAGTTTCCTAAGCTATATCCTAAGATAATTTTTTAAAGGACAAGGAAGAACTCCCTAAGTCATTCACATAATATCATGAAAAACACCAAAATTCATACAACCATAATTACCAAGGAAGAATTCATACAAGTCTGTTTGTGACATAGTAGACTTCACTTGAA
>OVBA01004345.1:5499-23876 GCA_900406435.1 Lepidium aucheri | reverse complement strand
GGTCGGACAAGCAGGACGGCCCAAGACCATAACCGGTTTCCAGACACATTCTACACCTGTTCTATTGGCAGCTGGTGAGAGAGCCGAACTAGCCACCGACAAGTATGTTCTTCCTTTCTCTTTTTCTCTTCGTATGAAATAGCTTTGGTTTTGTCTGATTATAAACTCGGATTGTAAATGACAAACAGATACATTCCACTGTCGCCGATACTAGAAGGTTTCGTCATTTTAACGGAGAATCCAGACTACAGAGAGGACTGAAGAGATAAAAGAGTCGTGCTTTTTCGAGACCACCATAGCAACAACAACGAGACCTTCATTGTTTTATGCTTTTTTCCTCTCCTGGTTTAAGCTCATTTCAAAAAAGAGACTTCGAACCCTGTAAAAACCTTCCTACAATCCAAAATATAGTTTAAAAAAAGAAAGTATTGAATCTTTTCAGGTTAAAAAATGTCTGAAAAAAGAGTCTTATACTCGCTTACACTGATGCTTTGTTCGTATAAAAATATTATATTGTTTTCAATATTTGCCCAGGGGTCTATTTCGGTATAAAGCCATGTAATGGATACAGAAAAAAAAAAAATAAAAGGGCCAAGGTCCAATTTATTAGTAATGAACCTAAATTAAATTAAAGCCCATACAACAAAAAAATTGACTGTATAAACGCCCACGCACATCCTAAGCGCGTTAAACGCGTGTTCGCAAAGCCCCTGAATTATAAGCCACCCAAAATGGCATTTTTCAATAAAAACAATTTTTTCGTAAAATATGAGCGCGTGAGGACATTTCAAGTTCGTATATAACATCCTTAAAATCTGAGCGCGTGAACTCATTTCAAGTTCCCATACAACATCCTTAATTCGGCCCAATGGATTTCAAATTTCTTTTTTTGGGCTTTTGAATCTTCCTCGTATCTAGGCCCACTATAACTAATGTTCATATGTTTTATTTTTATTTTTATTATTTATACAACATATTAAATATATTTTTATTTATGTTTTTTTCTTTGGGTAAAACTATTTTTGGATATCGAAAAATGCACTCAAGATAAATACTCATCTCAACTTGTCGTAATTCTGTTTTAGTTAGTATTTCTAGTTAAATTACTTATTCCATATAAACATGCTCGTAAACCATCCTTATCGTAAAGATTTTAGCAGTTTCTTAATAATATAAAGTTAATAAAATTTTGAAAAAGGAGAAAAAGTAGGAAAGAGGATAATATAAGTTTCTTATATAAGAACTCTCAATTTGAGTTTCTTAACCCTTGGTAAAAAGCTATTGAATATTATATTAATTAAAAATAAAAATTAAATTATAACAAAGAAATATTAGTAATTATCAAAAAAAAAAAAGAAATATTAGTATTATTTTAAAATTTTAGAAACCCAATATATCATTTAACCGATAATGATGCTCAGCTTTGTTCGTATAAATATATTATATTGTTTTCAATATTGGCCCAATAGTGTGAAACATAACTCTCATTAAAGCCCGTTAAATTCAACGAGTTAAATCCTAATACTCTGATTGAAGGGGAGGGATCCATTTCGGTAAAAGGCCACGTAATGGATATAGAGAAGAAACATAAATATAAGGCTCAAGGCTCAATTTAATAGTAATGGACGTAAACTAAACTAAAGTCCATACTACAAAGAACTGACTGTAAAAACGCCCACACGCATCCTAAGCGCGTATAGCGTGTGTTCACAAGCCTTCAAACAAAATAATCTCCTCTTTTTCAAAATATAATTTAAAAAACCAAAATAATGTTAAAAAGATGGAGAAATACTAATCCATTAATCATTATCTGAAAACTCAAGCCTTCTAACTCCAAGTTGTAAAATCAGATCAAAAAGCTGACAAATCATGGATCGGACCGGTCCATATGATGATAGCCATGAAGGTCTGTCTATACCAGTACACAAATTCCATGTGATCTACTTGAGAAAATTGATTAACGACATTAGTTGTCTCTCCAATGCGTCGTTGTAATCTCTCGTCATGCTATATAATCAACTTTTTTAATTGTTAAATCTTTTGTACAGTATTTGAACGGTAGTGATATTGACACAACATATCATTTAATTTGTAAAGTAGTAGAAATTCTAGTTTAATATATTTTAGAAGTTGTATTATATATAGTTTTGTTTTAACATCCTTCATATGTTTTATTTTTATTATTTATACAACAATTAAATATATTTTTATTTATGTTGAGGATGATTTATGATTTCAATAAAATAAAAAGTTAAGAAAATATATATTTATTTTATTTATGCTTTTTCTTTGGGTAAAACTATTTTATGGAGATCAAAAAATTTATCCATATTTTAGATAAAATTTCTAGTTAAATTACTTTTTCCATATAAACTTCGAATTTATTTTTCAAAATATAATAAAAACACACCAAAATAATGTTTAAAAATGGAGAAATAGTACACCATTAATCATCATCTACAAACTCAATTCTTCAACTCTTTGTAAAACCAGACCAAAAACTACATGTGATCTACTTTCTTATTGAGAAAATTGTTTTTATGACATTGTTGTCTCTCTAACGATTAATCGGAGTGTGCATACGTTCAACGATCTTATTCACAGCATCACGAGACATCACAAGTGTATCATGAAGCAAAATGCTGTAAACGTTTAGCCCCTGCAACATTGTTACATAAACAACATTTAAGATTACATACTTTGGTTAAGTAATATACTGATATGTGATTATGTAACTTACTATTGATGGAAGTATGTTGACATAATGGAGATTTTGGGTGGCTAGCTTTAGCTTTTCATCAATAGGACCACCTTCTACAAAGAGGACTTTCTTTGTGTTCTCCATTTGATTGTAATAGTTCACAATGTTCTTTGTTTTGTGTGTAGGCAATGCCAAATCATCGAACACGATAAGCTGCATAAATTCGCCCAGAAACATTCAGTTCATCAGCAGATTCAATTTGACAGATTTGATAACAAGGAACGGTTATGGAAGATCTAGGTTATGATTGAATAGAGAAAGAAGCTAACTTTTCCTTCTGCCGCTCGAGCTGTCAGTGCAATTTTCAGTCCAAGTCGTCGAACTTGTTTATTCATCTTTATGGCATGGCTTCTCGGTTTGGGTCCATGCATTACACAACCACCTCGGAACTAATGGTTCAATAAAATTCAATCAGACAGCTATATTTGGCGACAGGAAACCTTAGAATCCAAAACTGATTTACCTGCGGTCCACGCAATGTACCATGTCTAGCTCGACCTGTACCCTTCTGATTCCATGGTTTTCTACCAGTTCCACTGACCTCACTTATTGTTTTGGTCGAATGAGTACCCTAAAATCACCCCAATGTGTCACACATATTGATTGTTTCCTTAAATGACTAAATTAACAATGTAAGATAACTATTAGTTACCTGCTGGCGTTTAGCAAGCTGCCATCTCACGACATGGTGAATGATATCTTTTCTTATTGGAACATCAAAGACATCACCTGCTAAAACCATGAAACCCTTTTCCTCGTTCTGAAAATTTGTCACTGGAATGGCGAAGTCTTGATATTGTCCTATGAAAAGTATCAATACCAAAACCAGTTAAAGCTTGTTGAGAATTTTAAATGAAAAAAGTCTTATTACGTCTTGGCTCAATCAAAAGAAATTTATAGTACAGAACAGAGCCTAACACAAGCAAAAGACTGGTACTTAAATCTAAGTTGACATTTGTGTAATAAGTTAAGAAAGACCAGAAAAACTATTACTCCTCCTAAAAACCAAGGTAACTACATTTTTCAAACACCATTACTCACTCTCCATTTCCCAACCGAACTCCATGATTCCCAAAACAGGACAAAATAGCTCAGCAAACAACATGAAAGATACTAAGGTAGGAGCCAGCTTATAGCCAAACATGTACATACCTATGGTTCGGTCTGGTGTAAGCACCGTCTGTTTTGTAAGTAAATCAGAGGGAAATGTATCATCACTTGAGCCAGGAGTCAAAATAGTGAACTTTCGATTAGAAAGTAAAGGCATTCCATACTGCATTAATCACAAAGATGAAACCAAAGTCTCAATGTCATAATATATCCAGGAAGATGCCACTCAAGTAGTAAGTAGAACTCAATCATATGCACATGAAAGACAAGAGAAAGTTACACTAACCTGCAGATCACTAGGAAGAGAACATAGACCATTTCCAGACGTATTGGCAGACAGATCTGTTTGGAAGATACAGAGAAACAATTAGAGATCACGAGAAAAAAATAAAATTATAACTAATAAGAATCAACGAATGAGATAATACTGAGTGAAGAGCCACGTCCTAGAGCTGTAAAGGATCCAAAAGTGCGAAAAATTCTTCTTGAGATTGAAGCAGCCATAATTTCTTAGTCAATTGAGGAGAAAACCTAGCTGCTCATCTACAACACCAAGATCAAAGTTCTCAATGTCATATAATCGAAAGTCACCCCAAAAAATCAGAATGGTAAAGCTTAATCGGCAGACCACAACATAAGATTGCAGTAGAATATCAAAGGCTAAATCGAGCTATTAAGAAGAAGAAAAATCAAAACCAGTTCACATACACTTCCATTCAAATTGGCTCATCTCGAACCCAAAGACATCATCAAATATCAATCCATTGAGCTTCGAGCAAACAAAGAAACAATGATAAACTCGATTCGTAACCTTCACTCACCGGAGTCAAAAGCGGCGATTATAGACGACGGCGACTAATCACGATGGAGGCGACGATTTGGTAGAGAGGTTTTAGGCATCTGAAATTTCGAGGTTCAGTGAAGGTTTACCGATGAGTTCTGGATCGGGTCATTTACAAGACGGGTCAAGTTTTAATTGGGTCATCAAGTTTTAAAAAGCCCATAAGTCGATTATTTTTTGGGCCTGCTGGGCCTATGTATCTATTTAGTTTTGTGTAATCCAATTATCTTGATTGCTTGATTGCAAAATCGGTTTAGGTGGTTTTGATAATAATTAAGCGGTTTAAACAATTATTAAATAATTTTAGGGGGTGTGCTTTTTTTACAATTTCCAATTTAAAATATTTAAAAAAACATGAAAAATATATATGTCGTAAGTATTTATTATAAAGTTTAAAAAAAAAATTAATTATTTATTTACAAATTTAGTAATTTCAAAACTTATAATTATCTTATATATAATATATATATATATATAATATAGTTTATTATAAAATCATTTAAACCGTCTATATATATATATAATATAGTTCGTTTAGCACCTAATGATTTTTTTAGTACTGGCGACAAAAAGATATTAAAAAATACATCGCATAAAATTGCCTATAATTCAGAAAAAGAAATTCCTACTTATTGAAATATATTTTCTTGTATTTCAGACATTGCATAGGTCCAATAAACCTTGTCCAAATTCCAATGGACATTACCATATCAACTTTTGGAGATGAACAAAGCAAATAATGTTTTTAAAGTTTTTGTTCTTCATTTGCTTTTACTAGTTTTTTTTACCAACAAGTAATTATTGGATTGATAACAAGCCTCGATCCATAACCTAATTTCTCTAAGTAGAGCATGATGGGATTTGAACATACCATTTTATGCCTAACTAAATCAAAAGCAAGCCAACTAGATCATATGTTTCTTGGCGCTTTTACTAGTTTTATATAGAAATGACAAAACTTGTTTAAAAATAAATTTTTATATATGTTGTCTAGTTGCCATTTAGGTCGAATGGAGAGTACAAATCTCATACATTTAGAAATTTTCATATATTTAGTTATTTAAAACTATTTTTTCATAGATTCTAGATCGTCGCTATTGATGTAAAATGAAGCCATTGGAAGGTATATTTGATGAGAACTTGCAATAAAGCAAGAAAGATAGCTCATAATTGTAACATGTGTACTGTTTTTTTTTTAGTGTCACAAGTAACATGATTGTTATGTCCCAAATTACATGGTCTCTTTGACCTCATCAAGTGTTCATTTCCCTAAGGAACAAAAACCTTCACATGTGATTTTAGGTATGTGTAGTTCTAGATACTTGAGAGTAAATCTATACTATTTTAAACTCTATAGATATAACAAAGTTAGAGTAATAGATTTTTGTTCCTAAGTCCTCAATATGGTATGGACTTTAAAGCTATTTGTTCCCTCAAAGTGCATGCATCTTCTATTGCCACCAACTAAAACCAACATCTTTAATGTTGCCTAATATATGGTCTAGATCCTTGTATTTTTATGTTATTGTATATAAATAAGTAATAATATATTATCCGGTATTTATCAAAATTTTGTTTTTATTTTTGTCATCTATAATTTTATTTTATTAAAATTGTACGATTACAAAACAGATCAAGTACAACAAAAGATTACAAAGAATCTTAAGCAAAATGTCATGTGTTATGCTTTGACCGACGTGTCTGACAATAAAATTGAACAAGTGGACACGTGTTTTTTCTCAATAAAAATTTGTTATGAATATATATTTACTATATTATAATAATATGTTATAATATAGATTTTAAATTTTATAAATGTTGCATGTATTAGCACCAAAAGTGACCATAAATTATAACATGAAAATGATAATAAATGAATGCATAACTGGTGGAGACATTAATGATGATGTGGATCTTTAATCACTGATATGAAAATTTGGATAAGCTTTTTAGGGTTTATAAGAGTAGGTCTGTGTTAGTTGGTATGAACTTAGCAAAAACAGTAAGTTATAATTTTCCATCACTTTTAACTGAAATCATGCACCCTTTTTTCATTTTATAATGTCGTAGTTCAAATACAATTTTTCTTACCACTAAGAAGTTATGATTTAGTACACTTAATCTCTTAAAAATCTTTGTCTTGCATGGTTTTGTTTCACAGTTAGTATAAAAAGGATTTTGCACAAGGATTAATGTAACTTGTGAAAAAATATAAGACAAAAACATAACACTTACGATTATTGGAAAATGGCAATTTAACGGTTCTACTCGCTTATATTAAAATAAATTTTCCTACAAAAATCTTATTTTTGATGGTTAGAACTCACATCAACACAAAAAAGAAACAGCACTAAAATAGAGAATAACTGAAGAGATTTTTTACTATAAGCAAAAACTCCCAATCTTTTTAAAACATTAGACGGTCTTGCCCACCTTTCTAACATTTTTATAAGTTGTGAATCTTTAACCTAGAATCTCTCAAATATCTTAAACATAGATATTTTATTGTTAAGATAAATCTTAGATAACGACTTATCATTTCTGTGAATAACTTTTTGTCCCATCAATAATTTATCTAGCTTGGTTCCGTCCAGTTTAGCTACATCAAGCTCAACCATAACTCGAACTTCCTTTCATTTCTTTTTGACCTTTACTTGGACACCATACATCTTCAACTTTTCATCATTATTTACCGAATTTGAAACAATATTATGATCATGATTTGTTTGATCTTGTTGGACATACTAGAGGTGGTTTTGATGTTTGATATTTCAGAATTGCTAAAAATGATGACATATCTAAAAAACATAACCAATATTTAGATTTATATATAAAAGACTTTGCAAAACTCAGGAATCTTTTCGGTAGTTTTGATATACCTTTGATCTTTGTTATACAAATTTCAAAGAGACTTAAACCAAAATTTATCATTTGTAGATTATTGGTCACCAAACTGATTATTTTCACTAATACAATGAAATCACTCTACTAATATGTAATTATATATTGGTTAGTGAAACTTGAATGGAATTCATGTTTGTGTATACATGTAACGTCGATGTGTGGTGTGATATGTGACGTAAATCAACTCAAATACCCCACAAGCATAAAAAAGCCTAGACATGAAAAGCCAATTACGTTTCTTTACATGTATGACTCCAAAACTTTCTCTTATCTTCTATAACTTTTCTTTTGACCAAAAACAAAATGCAAAGATGACTAAGATTTAAAGCATCTACATATTTGTTACATTATAATAAACTGAAATAAGTTATAAACATACGTCAAAATATACCGACCAAATACAACTCTATGTCGGCTTTTATTTTGGATGGACTTTAGACACTTTTGATCTATATATAGTGGTTACTTTCCACCATTACATGTTTTATATGTATATAGAAAATATTACCCAATTTATACAACAACATATACTTCCTCTATTGCACAAGGATTGTTTTTGGTTTTAAAATAAGTATCGTTTTAAATTTACGATGTAAATTTTAACATAAATTATCCAATTTAACTTCATTATTAATCAATAAAAAAAATATTAAGAGTAGTTTTTAAAAGTATAATAGAGCTTTAATATATTTTTTTAATTTGTGTGAAAAATGTTATGACGACAATTAAAAACTTTATATCACATACTATTATATGGTTCAATAATACCATTTGTCACTATTAATTTTTGTATTTGTTGTTGTATAGAATACTATTACAATGTCAAATTTGAAGCATGATTTCTTTTGAAGTCGAAGAATATTTGGGTGAATTCATTAGTTCTCTAAATATGAAAATTCGTAGGATACATGTTAAACTTTCACACTTAAAACAACTAGGATTTTCCACATTATACTAATAAAACATGTATCATCAACATAAATTTAGATTTAGCTAATTTAAAAATATAGTAAAACCTCTATAAATTAATTATATTGAAACTATAAGATTTATAGTGATTATTAATTTATCCATATACTAATTGAACCAAAAACTCAATTTGAAACTATAAAATTATATCAATTTATAGAGGTTATTAATGAATTGAGTATTAAAATTAAAAAGATTCTACTATAGTGTTAATAACTAATGAAAATCAAATCTTAGTTTTTATAAATTTATGCTTTGAAGCCTATGTTATTATTTATATATCCGACCATTTTTAATGGTTGGATTAGGATAAAATTTAGAATAAATTACCGATGAAAATATAAAGTCAAATGTTAAAAAAAAAACTACTATTATAGTATATGATAACTTTCATAATAATGGTTTTTTTTTCCTTTGACCAAAAACAAATGCTTTATCATTGTCGTCTTTGTTAGATTATAATCCATTTAAAAAAGATTCTTATAATATAATTATGATAAAACCGTACAAAAGCAATGAAAGGGTGTTGATGATGTTGTTGTGTACATTATAAAAAAATAACTAATTAAGTTATTAGACGTAGATTAAATAATAATAAGAAATAATAATAAGAAATCACACGACCTAACGCAAAGTGCTAAATAATAATAATAATAAGAAATCAAAGATTAGGTCGTGAAGGACCATTTCGCATTCATAACCTCTAAAGGTCTCGACGTGGATGCTCTTTTCACTTCACATTTTTTTTTCTCACTTATAAAGTGTCTTTTTAATGCATAATGTATTAGATTTTGTTGTTTTTTTTCATAGATTATTCATTAGGTCTTAGCATTATGTGTATTTGGTTTCGGTTCGGAAACTAACAATCAGGAATATGAATAAAATTTGGAAGATTCAACAAACAGATACAAAGGAAACGAGATCTATCTACTAAAAGCCGAACTTTTTCTCGATTTACAAGAAGTTAGGAATAGCTAATTTTTTTGTGTGTGAATAGAATAGCTAATTCTTATCAAGTGATTTTCAATATGATCGTCGTTCTTCATTTTGGCTTGATCCTTTCTATATTTATAGATTCTCTTTTTTTTTTCTGGGTTGTTCGAGCATTTTGATCTTTTTATTATTTTCGGACTACACAAAATTGATATTTTCATTATTATACAGATCATTCTTCTCTGACTAATCGAGCCTTATTTCTTTATTTGATAGCACGCTGATTCAATCCGAAATTATTTATTTTAATATATTTTGAACCGTTTTGTTCTATTTAGCCCCATAGAAGTATATTTTATTTGTGGAGTAATTATTTGAATAACCGGATAAATAATCAATTTCTATTTAGAATTTTAAAACTCACTAGACTTAATAATTTTTTTACTATTTTGGTAGTTGTTTCACTCCTCATTATGAAGTTAACCATTTGGCTCAATAAGGTAAATCACATTTCACATTTATTTACTTTATTTATTGTTTTTTATAATTTTATTATCATTATTCGTATTTTATATATCTTAAATTATCTAACTGAAACCGAAACTGGATGAAATTTTTTTCAATTGATTTCTTTCATGTGTCTTCGGTCAAATAGTAAACAAATTTTTCATTATATTATTTGATTTAAGCAACAGTTTTAGATCAACTTTTTTTTATATATTCCATTAAAACAATTTTTGTTTTATTAAGACTTATTTTCGTACAAATCCACACACTCATATTCCGGAAATATACAATGCAGAAAAAAAGATCCTATTTCAATGAGAATTTGATGAGTTGATTCGTTTACACGAATCGAATCTCTTTTGAAAGAAGATTTTTTGTCTCGTGGTAATTCACTATTTGGTGTCTAACTAAATAAGAAGAAACTAACTTAATTTTGCAAATTGACAAAAATATGTTTTGCATAAAAATTAAATTATTATAGTGTGGTTAAAATTGAAGTAAGTCCTTTATTCCATAGTAAAATTACCTAAAACCCCAGCCATCCAAAATACAAAGCCTAAATGTATCAGTCCAAAGCCTGAATTATTCTATATTCTTCCTTTTTTTCCCAAAAATTGTTCCATATCCAAATTGCTTTTCAGCTATTGATTGGTCGAAACAAATAACTACAAAAATAAAATAAATAATTGATTACTTAACAATTTTTTCGATATTTTATTCTCATTTATCCTTCTCCTTTGTAGCAACGGTTCTTACTTGAAGTAGATCGAGAACTTGTGTTTCGCAAATTTCTTTCTTTTCGAATTTTCAGTTATCTTTAATCTTTTTCTTTTCCCTCAGATTTTTTCCCGGATTCTTCTCTCAAAGTTTCCGTTTTTAAAAAGTTTTTGATGTTTCACTTTAACTCCATTGAATCTGTAATCTTCCGATTCCAATTTCTCTTTTCATCGGTTTTTCTTCAGTATCTTCATTAGATTTTCCCTACCCACATTTTCTTATCTTTTTGAATTTTTCTCGGGAAAAATCGAGAAAAAATCTCTTCTTTTTGTTGATATTATCGAGGAAAGTGATGGCTTTTGAAGAAAGTGTTTGGACTTCCGTTACTTCTCTGATACTTTCAATGATTTGTTGATGAACTTACTAAGGGTTTTGTGTTGTCTTTATCTTTCTAAGTAATGGGTTGTGCTTATTCCAAAACTTGCATTGGTCAGATTTGCGCGACGAAAGATAATAGTATCAAGCAAACTCATCAGCAAGCTCAGCCGAAAGGTACAAGAGCTGCGACTGCAACTGCGGGTGAGGAGGAGAATCCGGTTTTAAATTTCACTTCAGATGTGGTTGATGGTGAAGGTAATGATGAAATTCATCAGTTGAGCTTGACTAGAGACCAGGAATGGGGAATTACACGGCTTTCTAGGGTTTCAGCTCAATTTCTACCACCAGATGGGTCAAGGGTTATTAAGGTTCCGAGTTGTAACTATGAATTAAGATACTCGTTTCTGTCTCAAAGAGGGTATTATCCTGATGCTCTAGATAAGGCTAATCAAGATAGTTTTGCTATTCATACGCCTTTTGGGAGTAATACGGATGATCATTTCTTTGGGGTTTTTGATGGGCATGGTGAGTTTGGTGCACAGTGCTCGCAGTTTGTGAAGGGGAGGTTGTGTGAGAATCTTCTTAGACATGGTAGATTTCGTGTAGATGCTGCAGAGGCTTGCAATTCAGCGTTCTTGACAACGAATTCTCAGTTACATGCTGATTTAGTAGATGATAGTATGAGTGGGACGACGGCGATTACGGTTATGGTTAGAGGAAGGACGATATATGTGGCGAATGCAGGTGATTCAAGGGCGGTTTTAGCTGAGAGGAGAGAAGGTGATCTTGTGGCTGTTGATTTGTCTATTGACCAGACTCCGTTTAGATCCGATGAGCTTGAAAGAGTTAAGCTTTGTGGAGCTAGAGTTCTTACTCTTGATCAGATTGAAGGCTTGAAAAACCCTGATGTTCAGTGTTGGGGTACTGAGGAAGACGATGATGGAGACCCTCCGAGACTTTGGGTGCCCAATGGAATGTACCCTGGAACTGCTTTTACTAGGAGTATTGGTGATTCTATTGCAGAGACAATTGGTGTTGTTGCTAACCCTGAGATTGCTGTTGTTGAGCTGACTCCGGATAATCCTTTCTTTGTGGTTGCTAGTGATGGTGTATTCGAATTCATCTCTAGTCAAACTGTGGTTGACATGGTAAGGTATTCTTCCCTCCACGGTCTTGCTCAGTATAATTCTGTAAGTAAGGAAAGAAGTTAAAGAAAATTTGAATATTTTCTTTTATTTTAGGTTGCAAAACATAAGGATCCTCGAGATGCCTGTGCTGCGATTGTTGCTGAATCATATAGGCTGTGGCTACAATATGAAACTCGGACAGATGATATAACCATAATTGTCGTGCACATTAATGGGCTAAAAGATGTGAGAGAAGCTTCTTTATTTTTTCCTTTTGTAGATTGTATATCCTGTTTGTTGATGGCTGAGGTTAGGTTTGAATTTTCCTTAGGATGCTCCTCGGCAATTGTCGAGTACAGGGACTCTATTGCAGCCTCCTATTCCACAAGTTGTGGAGCTTACTGGTTCAGAATCTCCTTCCACCTTTGGATGGAACTCTAAAAACCAACGTGTGAGGCATGATTTATCTCGAGCTAGAATACGTGCCATTGAGAGCTCACTAGAGAATGGAAATGCTTGGGTTCCTCCATCTCCAGCCCATAGAAAAACCTGGGAAGAAGAAGTAAGAGTGATTGTATGCTTTTTAATTGCATATCTCATCAGGAATGCCCTAGTCATTCCAAACTAAGCTTAATTTTCTTATTGCAGGCGCACATTGAAAGGGTTTTGCGTGACCATTTCCTCTTCAGGAAACTCACTGATTCTCAGTGCCAGGTTTTGTTGGATTGCATGCAGAGACTTGAAGTTAGTCCAGGGGATGTTGTTGTGAAACAGGTTGAAGCATATTCCTCCTTTAAAGTAGATTCTGCAACAGATGTTTCATCAGTAAACATCTGATGTCTTAATCTCGCTGGTTCATTCTTATGCAGGGTGGTGAAGGTGACTGCTTCTACGTTGTGGGTAGTGGAGAATTCGAGGTCTTGGCAACTCAGGTTTGTTCTATAGTAACTCAATTAGTCTTGAGCAGCTTTAAGATTATTATCACTGCGCTTAACTGGGGACCTATGTTAGGATGAAAAGAACGGTGAGGTGCCTAGAATCTTGCAGCGTTATTCAGCTGAGAAACAATCATCATTCGGTGAACTTGCCTTGATGTATGTTCTCTGCAATTGTCGCAGTAGAAATAATAATTCTTCAGGACAGGAAGTATTCTTTGTCTAATTTAGTTCCATGTGATATATGATGGCGCCAGGCATAACAAGCCGCTTCAAGCTTCTGTACGTGCTGTGGAGCATGGAACATTGTGGGCCTTGAGAAGAGAAGATTTTCGAGGAATTCTAATGTCTGAGTTTTCAAACTTAGCATCCTTGAAGCTTCTTCGTTCTGTCGATCTTCTTTCCCGTCTTACGATTTTGCAACTAAGCCATGTTGCAGAGACTCTTTCTGAAGCTTGCTTTTCTGATGGACAAACAATAGTTACCAAGGTGAAGCTAGTTCTGCGTTTTGTAAAGATTACGTAATTATTCGACCCAACGTAATATTTTCATACCTTTGCGTGAATGTATAGGAAGAAAAACTTCAAGGCTTGTATGTTATCCAGAAGGGAATTGTGAAAATTTCTTTCGGTCCAGAGGTGTTGGAGGGTCAAAACGTTTCAAGCCTCAAGACTGGGATCACTAAAGAATATGAGAGTATCAAAATCGGGACAGAAGTCTCTGTAGAAAAGCAAGAAGGAAGTTACTTTGGCGAATGGGCTCTTCTTGGCGAACTCAAAGATTCCTTAAGTGTGGTTGCAGTTGGAGAAGTGGTCTGTGTGATTTTAACAAAAGAAAATTTCGAGTCAGCAGTCGGCCCTCTGATTAATCTTTCTGATGAAAATCACAAGTATGATACTACAATCTTCATCTTGCTTTATTTTGGATTTAGCTCCACAGTTTTTATCGGTTCAATGATTCTATATAATGTTTTCTGTTAAGGTCAAGACATACTTCATTCGATCTGGCCAAGGAATCTGCAAAAGTTACTGATTCTACAGTTCTTGCTAAAGCCACCCTTGCAGACCTGGTAAGCAATATTTAACTGTATCAATCATAACGTGGTGCTCCTCTATTTACAGCATTTTGGTTTATCCAGGAATGGACAACATGCGTGAGTTCAACAGACTGTAGTGAGATTGGACTCGTTCATTTAAAAGATAAAGACAATTTGTTTAGCTTGAAAAGATTTTCAAAGCAAAAGGTAAAGAAGTTAGGTAAAGAGGCACAAGTCTTGAAAGAGCGGAATCTGATGAAGAACATAATAAAGCCCTCAGCTTTTGTTCCTGAAATATTGTGCACTTGTGTTGATCAAACTTTCGCAGCCATCTTACTGAATACTAGTCTTGCTTGTCCTTTATCTTCTCTGCTCCACTCTCCATTTGACGAGTCATCTGCCCGTTTCATTACTGCCTCACTTGTATCTGCCTTAGCAGACGTACACCAGGTTAGACATTTTTCTTAAACATTCTCATTAATTTATTAGATTTCAAGGTTTGAAACTTCTTTTTTTCTTTTGAAATTTCTAGAACAACATTATCTACAGAGGTTCATCTCCTGAATTACTGATGTTGGACCAATCTGGATATCTACAGGTCTGTTTTTTTGTTGCGTGGTTATACGGATCTTGCTTTTTGGCTTTTTGGCTATCCATTGTTTCCACCAGATCATAATTGTAGTCTCTTTATTGTAGATTGTAGACTTCAGATTCGCCAAGAAACTGTCTGAGGAACGAACATTTACCATCTGCGGAAATGCAGATTATCTAGCCCCAGAAATTGTTCAAGGCAAAGGACATGGTTTCACAGCTGACTGGTATTGATTTCCTTCTTTTTCCTCTTCTATAATTTCTGCATGATATATAGAGATTCTTAACCTTTTTTGTGGGTTGATTCGAAAAAGGTGGGCACTTGGAGTTTTGATCTACTATATGCTAGAAGGAGAGATGCCATTTGGGTCATGGAGAGAAAGCGAGCCAGACACCTTTCAAAAAATTGCAAAAGGCCAACTAACTTTTCCTCGAGCTTTAAGCTCAGAAGCAGAAGATCTCATCATGAAGGTCTCATCTTTAAGTTCCAAATTCTAATTCATTACAAGTAGAAATCTTTAGCATCATCGTCTTACCTGCGCCTTAAAACTCTGTGTAGTTGCTTGAAGTTGATGAAAACCTGCGGTTTGGTAGCCAAGGAGGCCCTGAATCAATCAAGAAACATCCCTGGTTCAATGGACTTAACTGGGAAGCTTTGAATACTCGCAAATTACAAGTTCCACAAGAGATAATATCGCGGATTCATCACCATATGGAGAATGACACAGTTCTTCCTCTAGAAACTCTGCAGACAACAGATGATCAAGAAGCTCAAAACTGGCTTGAAGAATGGTAAGAGACTTCAAACAAAACCGCAGCTCTTTTAATATCCGCCTCTATTCATTTGAAATTCAGAAGCTTTTAAACAGTCATTGGTGCTGAAAACAAGAGAGCATACATATATTAAAACCTTGATTCATTGAGAAACTTTAGGATCTTTATGGATTATGGTGTAAATAGGTGTATATGTTAGATAATGGCTGAAGATCAATCACCAATTACCTCCAAGTTTTGTATTCTCAGACTTGTTTTTCCTATGAGCTCTTGACATTTAGAGAAAGAGTTCTCTGTATTTTGAACTTGGAGAAGAAATTTACACTGACAAAAACAGAACTAGCATACACCATAGTTATGTGTCTCCAAATTCTGACTGTTTCCTTTTGAAAACCAATCTGATTATTGTATACATTAGCGTGGACTTGAGTAAAGATAACATCATCAAATCCATTATTGGACGCTTATTAAAATTGTAGCAAATTTTAGTGGCCAACATGTATTAGATTTCCAAATATTTCATTTCTTTAAAGCTATATACAACTTTGTTTTATATTGTACTTGAAAACTCCACAAAGTCATCATTTTTACCAATGTGTATGTATCATCATGATCAATCCATAATCATCTAAATAGAAGTAGATCCACAAACCTATCTATACCTTAAACTTCAAATAATATTATGCGGGTTAGTGACTTTTTGGAAGGAAATTTGGATAGGAAAGACTGCGGATCCATAATCATTTAAACAGAAATAGATCCACAAAAACCGATTTATACCTTAAACCTCAAATAATATTATGCGGGTTAGTGATTTTTTGGAAAGAAATTTGAATAGGAAGGACTGCGGATGAAACATATAATCACTTGATCAAATACACTTTTAAAGATAAGTCCTTTTGTAAGTCCAATACAAGTCAACATTGCCAAAACTCAAGTGACCAAATGGTTCATACAATATATATGCAAATAGTAAAATCAAATCCTAAATCCAAAACCATTTTATCACAATGCCTAATGTCAACAAAGTAACAAAATTCAACACTTCAAATTGTCAAAAGAGACCTAAAAAAGCTATACATTAAGATTTTGCTGTGTCATGTTTACTTCATTCCTTCTTTCTCTGTTACCAAACAATTGAGCCGTTCTTCTAGCAATCGGCAACCACAACCGCCGTCTTCTCTCCTCCGTCGTCGTAGCCACCGCATTTCGTGACGTAGACGCCATTGAACCACCACAGCTTCCTCCGACCAAACCGTTCTGTCTAGATACAGTTGTGATCTCAGACACAGTTCTTCTTGATGAGTCTTTGTTCTTCACTCTTTCTATCGGTGAAAATCTGTCGCTTGACATCGAATTCAACATCTCCGATGTTAAAAACGTCAAATCTGATGAAGTAACATTACTCCAACGATTCTTAAACACAACATCTGAAACAATGATTCTGTGATTAAACTTATGCATATGTTTCTTCTTCTCAATATCCTCGTTTCCTTGTCGATCAAGTAACAACGATCTCTTCAAAATCTTCCTGAAACTACTGAATCTCGAAGACCCATCAGTTATATTTTCTTCACGTTCGATATAAATCTCCAAGTTGGAACCTTCTTCTCTTGTCAGAGATTCATTCATGATCAAAAGACTATTGCTACTATTACCCAAAACAGAGAGATCATCTTCAACATTGACTCTGTTTCTACACAAAGGACATGTAGCGTGTTGTTCAAGCCACTGATCAATACAACCAATATGAAAAGCATGTCTGCATTTAGGCAAAAGCCTAAGGATCTCAACATCTTCAAATTTAGACAAACAAACAGAACATTCAAGTCCTTGTTTTGATCCTTTCAAAGCAGAGAATCTAAAAAAGGGAAGAGATTCAATTGCTGTTTTGTCAAGACCAGAGAATCTAGAAGATCGATTAAAAAGTCCTTGCCAAAGACGTTCATGTCGTGTTAAGTCTCCTTCATTGTCGATATCTGATCTGAGATCATTGTGGAAACATTTGGCGTAAATGAGAAGAACAAGAGATAAAGTGAAGACAATGGAGAAAACTCCGGTGATGATTGCTAAGCTTGGCTTAAAGAGACCAGTAGTTGTGTAAGGATCAGGAAGAGGAGGAGGAAGTTGAGCAGAGACATAATCAAAGAAGATGATGAAGAAGAAGAAGAGATTAGAGATTGTTTGTGGTGAATTCATCTTTTGAAGATGATTCATTGAGACCAAAAGACAACAAAAGTCGTATATGAATCTGGAGAGACAGATGTTTTAAGCTTAGAATGCAATATTGTATTGTGAATGTGACATCATTATTGATCTCATTGAGAGGCATGAATTGTTCTGTGATAATGATAAAATAATATGTGGAATAAGTTTAATATAATATAGAATGGGTCCATTAATGTGTTTATAGAGAAGGTATTATTTGATAATTATAGGTTTTGGTTGGTGAGTAATCATGGAATTAATTGGATAAAAGTGAAGGTGAGTTTAATGTATATGGAATTTGTGAACAGAAATATTTTGACTTTCCATTGTGGAGAATATAGCCTTTTTTAAAAATGTTAATTACTATGTATGTAATTTTATCTCTATATATAATAAAAGCATAGCATTANTATCTCTATATATAATAAAAGCATAGCATTAACTTAAATATCGTGTTATATTGTCTGTTTTGGACTAGGTTGTATGGTTACTAGGAAATATTATCAGATAATATTTGTCACACAATTATAATCAAATAGATTTTATCTAAATTAAATATTATTTATTCATTAATTAATTGTGTCCG
>OVBA01004344.1:0-23877 GCA_900406435.1 Lepidium aucheri | reverse complement strand
ACTTCTTCTTTTGATACCCTTCCAAACTCGTAGGTATCTCCCCTACCACCACATAATTCACCAAGTCAGCATACCAAGGGAGTACTGATCCCGTGAACTGCCTTTTCTATAAAAAATCTTCGTTCTGGTCAATCTGTCGCTCCTCGGTGTCCATTGCTGCGAGTTTTGCCTGCGAGGCTTTACCCTTCTGTTTCCGTTTGGAGGTTTGAAGTGTCATCAGCTGTTCTTCAAGTATGGAGTCATTTATTGGTACTCAATCTTCTATCATCATCCGTGATAGGTGATCGGCTGCCCTGTTCTCTATACCTGGTTTATCCACTATTTCCATATCAAACTCTTAGAGGATAAGTATCCATCTAAGGAGCCTTGGCTTTGCATTCTTTTTCTTCATGAGGTATTTCAAAGCTGCATGATCAGTATGGACAATAACCTTGGAACCGACTAGGTAGGACCTGAATTTCTCAAATGCAAAGACAACAGCCAGCAGCTCTTTCTCAGTTGTTGCATACTTGATTTGGGCATCGTCGAGTGTCCTACTTTCGTAGTAGATAACATTCAATTTCTTGTCCATCTTTTGTCCGAGAACCACTCCTACCGCATAGTCACTAGCGTCACACATGATCTCAAATGGTAGACTCCAGTCTGGTGCTTGGACAATGGGTGCTGAGACAAGGGTTGTCTTGATGGTTTTAAAGGCTTCCATACACTCTTCTTCAAATGAAAACTCTGCGTCTTTGCATAACAGGCGAGTGAGCGGCCGATCTATCTTTGAGAAATCCTTGAGGAACCTCCTATAAAACCCAGCATGACCCAAGAAGCTTCTAATGTCTTTTACCGTCTTTGGGGGTTGTAACTGAACCATGACATCTATCTTAGCCTGATCAACCTCAATCCCTTTCTCAGAAATCTTATGTCCCAAAACGATCCCTTCCTTGACCATGAGGTGACAATTCTCCCAATTAAGTACCAAGTTGGTCTCCATGCACCTGCTCAATATCCTGCATAGATTTGACAAACAAGAGGAGAAGGAGGAGCCATACACGGAGAAGTCATTCATAAAGACTTCCACCATCTCCTCGATTAAATCTGAGAATATAGACATTATGCAACATTGAAAAGTTGCGGCAGCATTACAAAGCCCAAATGGCATTCGTTTATAAGCAAAAGTTCCATAGGGCAAGTAAAAGTCGTTTTCTCTTGATCATCTCGGTGTATAGGGATCTGAAAGAATCCTTTATACCCATCTAGAAAGCACTAAAATTTATGATTGGCTAGGTGTTCTACCATTTGATCAATGAAAGGCAATGGGAAGTGATCTTTCCTAGTAGATGAGTTAAGCCTCCTATAATCTATACACATCCTATGCCATGTTATAGTTCTAGTTGGTATCATTTCATTTTTATCATTTTTAACCACAGTGATACCTCCCTTTTGAGGGACACAATGAACCGGTGAAACCCACTTGCTATTGGAGATGGGATAGATTACATCCGCATCAAGCAATTTAAGGATTTCTTTTTTCACAACTTCTTTAAGGTTCGGATTCAATCTTCTTTGGGGCTCTACACTAGAGTGAGACTCATCTTCTAAGTGAATTCTATGCACGTAAAAACTAGGTGAGATTCCTTTAATATCCTCAAGGGAGTACCTATAGCTCTTCTAAATCGTTTAAGTTTGGATAGCAACATTTCAAGCTCTTCATCATTCAAGGTGTCATTAACAATCACAGGATATGTAGAGTTAGGTCCTAAGAAAGTGTACCTTAGCCTTGCGGGAAGCGTTTTCAACTCCACTTTTGGTGCCTTGAGCTTGGACCATTCATCTTGAGTTCCCTCAAGGATCTCATCGGTCCCATCGGTGGTGAGGTGCATGACCGAGTGCTTAGCTAATCCATGGAATATTGAGAGGATTGAGATTACCTCTCCTGCTTGCTTATCCTTGACTCCCGACTCCACCAGCTCTTCAATCACAACCGTACTTCTTGGTGGTTGATAAGTATCCAAGAGTGTCTTATAGAGTTCCACTTCGACTCGTAAGTACCCATCTTGGATTGGTGTGGTTAGTTCCACTTGCAATTGATCTTTTGTAAGCAACTCCACAAGATCTCATTTTCAAGATCATCTGTCTCTTGGATCCAAAATGTCTTTTTGTCAATAGTAGGTTTCCTTAGTACACTCTCTATGTGGAACTTTATTTTGATGTCTTCCCCCAAGTTGAGCTCCATAGTTCCATTTCTTACCTCAATCAAAGCTCCAACTATGGCCAAGAAGGGTCTACCAAATAGCAAAGGATATTTTGGTTCTTGATCCATCTCTATTACAACAAAGTCGATTGGGATTTTTACTCCTCCCATGTTAACCAGCAAGTCTTCAAGCATCCTGTGTGGTATCCTCCTAGATCGGCGGTGAGTATCAATGAGATTTTGCATGCTTTAAACATCCTGAACCCCAACCTTTTTGCAACCGAGAGGGGCATGAGATTTATCGAGGCTCCTAAGGCACACAATAAATTGTTGAAGGGTAGCATTCCAAGAGAGCACGGGATAGTAAAGGTACTGGGGTCGGCTAAATTTTTGGGTGCTTCCTTCCTTAGGATGAATGCACTAATCTCATGTGTTAGTATCACTTCTCCTTCCATCTCCTTGGTACGCTCCTTTACCGCGTCTTTGAGGAACTTATGATATGGTGGCATCAACATAAAGGCATTGAATAATGGGAGCGGGTTAACTCGCTGTGTCGCCTCAGTTGTGGTGATGGCAAGGTTTGGAATGTTCTATCCTTGTTTGCATGTTTTACGAGGTAAACCGTCGAGGGTTGAGGGTGACTTGAGCTGATTAGTGATCTATGTTCGAGAATCACCCCCCTTTCTTCAACTATACTATCCCCAGTATTAGCAGCCATAGTGTTTGTACAGCTCACCCTTTGTGCCAAGTGGTTAGCAGTAAAACTGTTCAGGCCCTCGCAGGTCGAGCGAGGTGGTCATGCAAGGCATGAGTTTAAAATCAGGGTGGGTAGCGATGTAGCTTGTTTTTCTTCTACTTGTTGTAGTCGTATATTTACGTCCCCGAGCATACCATGGAGATTAGCATATCGGTTGTTGATCTCGGAAAACTTTTCTGTGAGCTCGCCAGCCGCACTCTTTTGCCCTTGCAATATCGCTTGCAACATATCCAATATAGCTGGTTGTCAGACAGTTGTAAAAGCGGTTTGTTTGAGAAGACTAACCTCTTCCACTCGCATCGCTTCCTCGGTCGGTATGGGTGTTGATTTATTCCACAGAAAATGGTCCATCTTAGCATTGATTATACGGATTTCATCTTTGCTTGGTACGGCTGAGTCAATAGAATAGGCTCCATTGTTTGCATCCCCCTCATTATATTGTTCTTGAGCTTGAGCGAGGTTTGCAACAAGTTCCCATCCATCAGTGATGTCCTTGTGCATAAAATTTTCGTTGCTTGCCGTGTCTAGCAGCGTCCGATACCTCGACCTAATCCCTCGGTAGAAAGTGCTGAGTAAGGACTCAGTTGTGTATCCATGGTGGGGACATTGGGCAACGTAGTCTTTGAATCTTTCTCATGCATGTGGGAAACTCTCTGAGCGCTTTTGAGAGAAGTGAAAGATTGCAGTGCGTAATTTTGCTGTGCGGGAAGGCGAGTAAAACTTGTTCAAGAATGCCTTCTTGCACTTGGCCAAAGACATTATCTGACCGGGAGATAGATGTTTCTCCCATTTTTGGGCTGTCTCCACGAGTGAAAACAGAAATAACTGCAATCTGAGTGCATCGTCATTTAATCCGTCTATTTGGGTGGTGCTGCACAACCTTTTAAACTCATCACGGTGCTGAAGTGTATCCTTGCATTAAAGTCCATGAAATTTGACTCATTGGACCACAACAATGAGGCTTCCTTAGATCTCAAAAGTCTGGTTCAGCATAGGTGGTGAAGTGATTCCGTACCATGGATAGGATGTCTTTGGTTCATCCGATGCGCCTAACATCCGTGGTGGTATCTCTTTAGGAACATCGGAGTTGTCCTGATCAGTGTACTCGTCTGCCGATGAGGTGGCCATATCGAGGACAAGGAACAAGGGGTACGAAGTCCCTTGAACTCGGGGTCTGGCAACGAGTGCAGATGTTGAGTTTGGGTTGTTTTTGGTGTCCTCGCGTCTGGCCTACAAGGACAGAAACAACGACTTGTCAATAGGATTGGAGCTTGGTCCTTATAGATTGAGGCTGAGTGAAACACAGGCAAGGTATAATAGCAATAACAAAGAACCTGATCCTAACACAAGTAAACTATAGATTGGAACAAGCAAAACTAATTTGGCAACAACGCGAATTTGATAAAAGGTTTTTTAGTGTCCTTAAGATCAGATCATTGAGTATAGTGGGGTGTAAATGGATTGTCAAACCTATACTTAGAAATTGCTTGTAAAAAACTATCTAGTACCTAATCCTAGTTCAGGCAACATATCAATTTGTCACAAAGATAGGCTATGATATCAAGTAAGCTTGCAATCTAGACAATATGACAAAATAAGCTAAAAGACAAAATAGAACAAGAATTTAAAAATCCAAAACAGAGAAATGCATCAAAATAAGGTATAACAATTGTAATAGACATAAATAAGGTTAAAAGCATAGATCTAAAGGATAGGGAGGGTTTGATCGGTGATAAACTCGCCAATCCTAACTCGCCGAACTATATTGAGCGATTTCTAGATTGGGAGAAGTCTAGATCAACCCGTTCTCACGGTGAAGATCCCTAACCAATCTGGATGATCTATTACGGTGCTAGCCGCCATCATACCAAATCATAAGCTCTAAGTTCAGCCCAATACATCTAATGGCCGACCCACAGATCTCTCTTCAGTGGATCAAACCATCACTCACATGGCACTTGGTCTCCGATTCCTTCGGCGCTAGCCTTAGGTCACGGCCCAAATCAGAACTCTCTTGATCGAGGAGAGATCAGCACTAAGCCTAGCCATGTGAGTAGAGATCAGAGTTAGATCATGGTTTGCTCGGTGAGGGAATCAGCGAATTCACCTCCGATCTCCCTATCCTCGAGATCCACATGGATCTACTCATGCCTCATGGGTTGAGAGCGGAGGAGTGAGGGAGATCTAACTTGCATAAACATAATAACATAAACGGAAAGGGAGAAAGTAAAGATGAAGATCAACTTAATTCATTAACTTAATTGCATAAACATCAAAGAGTACCTTAAACAATCATAAATGAAAGCAACAATGACAATAGAGAGAGTTTTCAGCTAAAACATCAGATAAAAATGATAAGAGAGTGATTAGAGGGTACTTATAGGGTCCTTTGCATAACCCTAATGGTCAAACCGACCTAAGTCGTTCAACCAAGAATCTTGCCCTTAGAGTCCTTGAGCGAGCTTGGGAACCGAGGAGTGGTTCCTGTCTTTGTCCTCGGGGGTTGAGACTGAGTGAAAGGTCCGAGTGTAATAGATTGGTCTTCCCTCGCGGCAGATAGGTCGAGGCTGGTAACTGAGGTCTATTTTCTTGAGCATTCCGAGCAGTCCTTGCCTTGCAATCCACGAGGTAGCGATCTGAGTTTGCACGATATGAGTTTGCACGATCTTTTCCTCCTAGCAGCTGATCTAAAACCATCAAAAATCACACACATCAGCGATCGAGCATCAACCATTTGATCGGTCGATCACTTATCCGTAAGAGCTGCGTGCGACCTGTTGATTGACTTATATCCGATGATCGATCGATAACTATCCTCACTGTGAGTTTCGCTCGACTCATCGATCAACTACACTTCATGTTCGATCGATCAAGCTTCCCACTAAGAGTTGTGCTTGATTCGTTGATCGACCAAGACTTTGAGAGATCGAGCACTCAACACAGATCAATCGATCAACCCCTTGATCGATCGTTCCTCGACCCTGTGAAGAATAAAACCTAATTTTCTCTGTTTTGCACCTGCGTTTTTAGAGACCTATAAAAGCTTATTTTTCCCTTTTAGAAACAGAGACAGAGTTTATTTTTGGTTGTGAGAGTATTCTCTAAGCAAGGAGAAGATTTCTTCCATACTTGTGAGAAGAATTTTTAAACCATTTATTCAATTCAATTGCAATCTCAGGTTCTTCTTCATCATGTCTTCAATTTCACCCTTAATCATGTTTGAGTAGTCTAATTGTCAGGTTTAAGTTTTCTAGGAATTTAGGAATCGATGATTGGGGATTGAATAGGATTCGATGAATAGAAATTCTTCATCTATGCTTGTGTGTAATGCTTAGATTAGCTTGATCACCTAATCTATGACCTTAGGTTGTTTTACATTCCAAAAGCTTGTTTAAGTTCTGAACTAGTATTGATGAGCAATTGAACTTAACCAACGATTGTTAGGATTGATTGTGGATAATTGAAGAAAGCCAATCTAGGATATGGAACCAATGATAGTTAGGACCTCTAGGTTGTTAGAGTGATAGATACCACGATAGTGGATTTGTCAAATCTTTATGTTCAAATCGAAAATGGCGCCTAATTGTTCTTGAATAATTTCTCTGATTTATTCTTATTTCCTGATAAATAGCCGATGCCTGATGCCTTTTACCATATTTGCAAACCGTTTAAGTTGTTAGCTTTCCATTCGAATTATTGCTTTGGTATAGCTTGAATTAGAGTTGGGCAATTGAAAGTGCAAACTTGGTTCTTCAAGGATTCAATCCCTAAGTACTACTAATACATTGTTGTGCACTTGCATTAGATTCAAAGGGTTAAAACTTTGTGACATCAAATTTTTGGCGTCGTTTCTGGGGAATCAATTGGTTGCCTTTTCATTGAGACTAGATTTCTAGTCTATACTCTTTTACTTATGTTTTTCTTTTAAGTTTTGTTTTTGTTTTTCTCTCAGGTTTATGGTCAGGAGAAGTCAAGGATCTTAAAATCTACTTTGTTTTGATAACGAGGAACTTGCTAGAGTCAAATGAGAAAACCGCTAGGCAAGAGCCAAGAATCACGAAACCAAGTAATTTACTCAGGATCTTGAAGTTCAGACCAATGTTTAGGGAAACCAAAATGTTCAGCAGACAGTTGAGCAGTTGCAGAGTGATTTAGCCATGCTTAGGAGGTAGCAGGAACAGCCTCAACGCCGAGCTATAGGTGATACGGATACACTCCATACATATTACCAAAATAGATCTGCTATTTGACCCCCACCTATACTGAGGCAAGCCTATGAGATCAAGCCTCAACTGATTGGATTAGTGAAGCAATATGTCTTCAACGGTCTTCGAGGAGAGAATCTAATGGATCACATTGAGAATTTCGAGGATATGTAAAGCACAACAAGTTCGAATGGAGTCCCGTGGACTATGTTAAGTGTAAGCTGATAAAGCTTCAAGATGGTTGTGATCTTTGCCTCTAGGTTCACTCATCATGTGGGAAGAAGTTAGAGCTGCATTCTTGGATAAGTTCTATACCAAGTCGAAGACTGCAGCTTTGAGAAGCAAGATTTCAGCGTTTCAACAACATTCTAGTGAGCCTTTGAATGAAGCTTCGGAGCGATTTAACGAATACCAACAAGACTGTTCACATCATAGATATTCAGATGAGTAATTGCTAAACACTTTCTATGGTGGTATCGATTGGGAGTACTAGACCTCCTTGAATGCATCAAGCAATGGAGATTTCATGACTAACACGTGGGATGAAGCTTTTACCCTCATTGATAACTTGGCTGCAAGTTCAGGGAATCACTGTCCATAGTTATTCCGAGGGAGAATGGTCAATAGTGTAGATATTCAGAGGATTGATGAGATTGCTGAGAAACTTGATATGCTTATCAAGGCAAATCAAGGAGGTCAAAGAGGTGTGCATCAGCTAGATGACAGTATGGAGGTAGGAGGTTCAGGATGATTCAGAGATATCAGATGAGCAGAGGGAAGTAGATTATGTGAACTTGCAAAATAGGGGTCAGAATCCGAACTATCTTTTTATAGGACATGAATGTAGTGAACCCCCAAGATGTAGTATTTTCAGCTCCAATAATGCCTCAGAGATCACCCTTCCAAGGAAAGCAATTTGTGCAAAGTTCTGGTCAGAGATGGAACAATCAGAAGCCTTAAAACCAGACCTCGGGAGGAAGCAACTGACAGAAACCTTTCAAGCCATATCAGCAACAAGCACCACCACAGCAAGCTCCGGCGAGCTCTTCAGGTACTTCGAACGATGAGATCAAGGCTTTGATACAGCAGCTTGCAACCGAGCAGCAGAAGATTACGTGTGAGCTCAACAGCAAGGTAGACAACATGTACAACGATCTGAACATCAAGTTTGAGTTAATTTTTGTACATCTGAAGAATCTAGACACCGAAGTAGCTCAAACTGTCGAAGTTATGAGGTGACCTCAGGGAGCTCTACCTAAAAAGTTTGAGAAGAAAAAATCATGCAATGTTATGAAGTTTGATATTGAGGATGGTACTGCAAGTAAGGAATGGAAGTAAAGGCCTCCAATTCCTTTTCCAAAAGAGCTGACTAAGCTAGAAGATCTAGAAGAGTTCACCATACCTTGCATCTCGGAAAAACTGGTTTTTGGTGATGCACTTTGTGATTCAGGTGCAAGTGTGAATGTTATCTCCCTAGAGACGATGAAGAAGTTGGGGATCGATCTTATGCAGGAGCACAGCTCTTCTATCTCTTTTGGAGATGCGATCTCTAAGATCCTAAGGGGAAGGCTAGTCAATTTTTTTATTCTAGTGTGAAATTGGAGAGTACTAACCGATTTCACTTTGGTTGAGATGGCAAGAGGTGGAGCAGTGCCGAAACTGTTAGGAAGAGCCTTCTTTAACATAGTAGGAGAAAAAAGAGATTTCCCCAACAAGAGGGTTGTGCTGGAAAAGGTTTACAAGGGTGTATCATACCCGATTAAAGCTTCAACGAGTGATTTGTGTGGGATGATCATCATTTCTACTGAGAAGAAGGCTGTCTTTGAGTTGGAAGGTTTGATTTCTGCAAGTTTGAGTAGTTGTGAACCTGAGTATGAGTCACATGAAGAGTACAATGTTTGTCGTGAGCTAGAAGAGGACTCGGCTGAGCAAGAAGACACATGTATCTTTGATATGTAGTCTGATACATATGATGAGTTTATTGTGCAAGGGTGGTATCTTAAGGTTTCTGCAGGAAAGCTTGAATTTGAGACTTCCGGACCATTTTCTGTGAAGGAGATTCGCCCTGATGGAACTCTAATGTTGCTGGAGGCTATAGGAGCTGAATCCACAGGAAGGATGAACAGCAGAGAGAGTTCATCATCAGCAAAGAAAGAATTGAGGGATTCTTCCTCCCAAGAGTCAATCCACCATCTAAATGGCACGAAAGCCAAGCTAATGACTTTAAACAAACGCTGAATGGAAGGGAACCCACTTAGGTAGTTTTTATTTTCATAATTTTTCTATTTTGGTTGATTTTTTGTTTTGCTTTGATTTTTTTCAGGTGAGAGTTTCATAATAGGTTTGTGATTGATCGATCGGCCACGAGGTAGAGATGACCATACACTCGATTGAATGATCAACCCACGGATGATGGATCAATCGATCTATAAGGCCAGCACGATGTGCTTGATTTGGTACCTGCAAATGGTTGACCGATCAATCATGGAGGCAAGGAAATATGCACTCGAGCGGGTGATCGATCTGCATACAATTAATCGATCGATCAAGGAAAATACCACCAAACGCTCGATCCAACGATCAACCTCACCAAGGTTGATCGATCGATCAAAAAAAAGAGGATTTCTGAAGAAGTCTTCGATCAATCGATCGCTACCCAGATCGATCAATCATCGAATCAGGTAAGTGTTTTAACCTAGAAAACAAGGGTTGAGCAGAACTAAAACTTTTCTTCCTCTATTGCAATTTTTTGGCCAAAAATCTTCAAGAGGGCATAACTTCTTTGATTCTCACCCGTTTTCTTTGATTTAAAAGCCTAATCCACTAGGAATTTTCCCCTCTATCTGATTATTATATTCTCCTTTTTGATTGGCAAAGTTATGGCTTCCAAATTGATGATTTCCAGTCTGCAAAACATGAGGTTTTGGGGAGTTTTTGGGTTTCAATTTATTGATATATTAATGTGTAAATCCAATGTCTTATCATTGTTCTATAATAATTTGGAAACCCACTAGGCCAGAATTAGATTGATTTGTGCTTAGAAATCGATGTGCTAGGTTGAAGGAGAATTTTAGAAATTGGGGAATTTAGGTTTTGAATTGGATATTATGGGATAAAATGATGCATTGTTGGATGTTGTTTCTGTTATTGATTGGTTTCAAAATTGACTCACAATATACTCTTTCATATTTCTAAAATTTTGACATTCTCAAACCCTTGTAAGAGAAACTAAACTTTCAATTTTTCTTTGTTGTGGTTGTGTGCTGATAATGGCTAGCACAAACCAACCTAAGGTACCATGGAAGAAAGTCAGGAGGTCATCTAACCTCAAAGAAGGACAGAGTTCTGGTATGTCTGGTTTAGATATGAGGGCACTTCCACCATGGCCAAGACCTGATGGTGAGCTATTTGAGAGGAACTTGGCTAACAGGTCCAACCTAATGTTGATTAGGCAAGACAACGTTTACAAGAGGTGTAAGTCATAGGGTGGATGGAACCATTCCATGGGATATTCTATGATCAATTGCTTAGGCACGATATGCTGCCTACCAAGCTCCTTTGTCTGACCACAAAGGACAAGTTGGGAATTCCGGACGATGTTGTTTGGATGATAGAGAGGTTGGGTTTATGTACTTTTGGCTGTACTTCTTACATGTTGTACCCAAAGCCAGTGAGACGGTTCCTTTCTACCTGGGATCTACACTTGGCTGCAGACCCTCATGCTCCAGTATGGGCTACATACCTCACATACCTGTACAAGGGAGTGCTGTACGAGATTTCAATTACGGATATGTGCATGATTTATTGGTTTGGAGAAGACGCAGAGGATAGCTTACCCTCCAATGATAATGCACCTAATGATGCCCTAAGGCATATTTTAGCTGAGGGACGCTTTCATGGTAGAGGGTCAAAGCTTACACACATCCGACACCCTGTATTTCGAATTGTAGCTAAGCTATTGGGCTCCACGGTTCAGTGTAACGAGATCAACCCGGCTGTGATGAAGCCTGAGCTTCAGCTCCTACACCATGCCATTGCCCTAGTCGTACCTGATCTCTATGGTGATAATCCAGCTCCTCAGTACTAGCCTCTCAGCATCATCTCGGGATTTGTTTTCGCCATGCTGCTTCTAGAGTGCCGTTTTAGAGGTTTGCCAAACAGCCTGACATCAGAGACTATTGGTCGTCTCCTTACACCTATCTCTAGGTACCATTGTCTAGATCTCAATGACACTCAGAGGATAGACACGATCAAGTACATGGATGACAGGGTTCAGATCAACTTCCGCTACCCCAATAACAACTGGTTGTACTATGCACGGGATTGGCAATCTTGTTGGTGCAACCTTCTAGCACCTGAGGACACTTCTCTCACCTTTCGAGCGAATGTCACATTCGAGCCTCACCTCACTCATCCAAAGATTGATGAGATCGACATTGAGGCACAGTAGACCCAGCGCCAGACTTCTCAGAGACGAGCTGCTACAGCTTCTGCGCCTCCACCACCACAGACCAACATCGCTCAGACTCTTGAGTACAATATCCGTGAGTACAGTGAGGAGTTTGATGTGCCAGAATTTTCTGATTATTTCACTCATACAAAGTACAGGCATTGGCATTATGAGAATGAGAAGAGGAAGCATTCGATGAGGAGACGCCTTTGAGATCCGTTGAGGAAGATACAAACTGCATTCTGTCTGAGCACACCAACAATAGACAGACCCAAGAGCAGTAGGAGAGCTGAGGCATCGAGACATGATGTTGCTGGACGTCAGTTTGCTGAGGGATCAGTGGATGAGGATGATCAGCCATTAGTCTGACATCTATCATGTCGCCGACATTCTCCAGGGGACCATGAGAGTCAGAGTCCCTAGTTGCCTTATGACACTCTTTACCTTTATCTTTTTATTTTTGTTATGAACTTGATGTATTTTTAAGTTTATTTTTATGCGTAAGTCATGCTTTCTTTAGCCTTATTTACACATCGGAATAGTGTGAAGTAAATCTGGGGGAGGACACTTGCTACGCTTAACACTTTTTCTATTTTGTTTTTCATTTTAGCTTTAATCTTTTAGACATTTTCTGTTTACTTTTTGTCTTTTTGAGTTAAAAATTGATTGTTTGGAACTATGACTTTTGAGGATTATTGCGTATCATGAACTAAGTACCATCAATGTGTATTTGTCATGAATCGATCGACTATTGGAAAACTCAGAGGCTTGACACTATCTCTGTACCACCCATATCCATCTTGGTATTTGAAGTATCTCATGCTGGCTTCACCCTTAACCTAATTAATTTTCTTGTCATTGGAGCTGGTATACTTATATTCGAGTCCTCTTCTCAGTACAATGATAGTTTTTCCTGTGTGAGTATGGTTTCTCCTCTCTTAATCATTTCATGGTTTTTGTGCTTAATCTGAAGTAACTAGTTGACAAAGTTGTGCATTCTAGTAAGCTAAGGTAAAGGTTCTCCAATGACGCTGCTTGTGTTTATGTAATGACGGTAGACAGAGATTCACCTCAATGATGGTGCTGATTATCTGAATGCTTCTAGCTTACCAAGGGGAACTCCAATGAAGCTATTCTTGCTTACATCCTTTGAGTTACCAAAGAAAGTAGCCGATAAGAAAATAAAATGATACCCTAGAAAAGTAGCGAAAAATCAACTGCAAAAGGATGAAATGAGAGGAAAAGAACCATATAGAAGGTAGTCTTGAGATCGAAATAGAAACTCATGTGTCCTTTGATCGATGTTCCATTGGTGAGACTGCACTTAGACGCTTTAGGAAGTTGGTATGGTGAATTTGGATCACTTACTTGGATTGTGGAGTTCAGCTTGGGTAGTTGTCAAAGTCTGGGAGAAGTACAAGGTGGTCTCGATTCTGAAAGGTAAGTATTATGTGGTTTACTGTGGAATTGACACGCTATGTTCTGATAACGAATGTGTTCTTGTGAGTGGAATCTTTCTGTTAGTCTTTTCTTTCTTTGCTTGAGGACAAGCAAGAAGCTAAGTCTCGGGGAATTGATATACCTCATTTTTATCGGTTTTAAACTCATTAATTCGCATGATTTCATAATGATTGTCTACATATTAGAGTCTTTTGATGTGTGTGATTTTTAATGCTTTTAGATCTTATTTTAGGTTGTTTTGCATTCACATAGGTAGATTTTCTTGCACTTAGGATTTTTTAGGTGTATGTTGCACTCTTTGCGTTTGCACTTGCATATTGGAGCTTATTCAGGTAAAATAAGCAAAAAGGAAGCAAATAAGGAGCTAAGGAGCTAAGGAGAAAAGGAGAAGCTGTCGGAGTACTCAACGACCAAGGAAGCAGCCAAAAAAGAAGGATCACTAACACCTCGCACATCCACTTTGCAGTCTCTATCGCGAGGAAAACCATAAGAGTGCCATGCAGAAGCTTCAGGACCTCAACTCTTTGAAGGAGAATCCACCACGCGATCTCACCTTGTCGTTTTACCTTGGGGGATGGACTGAAGAACTGACACAAGACCTGAAGACTCTATCTTGGAATCACCCTCGGACTTTGGGCTCACAACAAGATCACAAGTCATGTACCTGAATCGCACTTCGCACTTCCTACTCGCATAGACACATGCGAGGATCACTTTACAGACTGCCTAGTCGACCAACTTAAGTCGGTTAGACCATTAGAGTTAGGAGCACTACGCTATAAATAGCCCTGGGCATAACGGAAAGTGAAACAAGAAATTACGGGAACGGATTGGAAACAGTTAGTTCAGGAAATTAGATTTACTTCCCAAACAATTCCCGTTACAAAACGGGACCAAAGTTCTGGGAATCGGGAACGGTACATGAATTTTGAGACTCGAAATTTACTTCCTGAGTTATTCCCAAAGATTTACTAAATCGGGAAATTATGGTATATGTATGGGAAACAATTTGAGAAATACGAGTAATCAAAAAACTAAGAGTATTATTATGAATTATATAATCAATACAACAAAAATAACAATGTATAAAAGATATACTGATATTCAATACACAAAAATATAAAATTATAGTGTTAGAAATTTTAATTAAATGACCAAACATTACTATTTTTTACTAAAATTACTAGTATATCTATATTAAATTATGTATTTGAAACATATATAATATCTTAAATCAAATGTTATTATAGGCTTGATTTTAACTATTTGAAACATATATAATATTTGAATCTAATATATTTTAACATTTTGTTAACGTAACCAAATACCCAACAGGAATTCAGGAAATTCTTGAACCTATTCCCGACCCTTTCCCTTACCCATTTGGATATTATTTTTGGCCCCGAATGGGAAATTATAATTTTCCATTCCCAAAAGAGATGGGAATTATGGGACAAGAGCGGGACAGGACGGGACTGGAGTCCCGATATGACCAAAACTACCTATAAATACCCCTTTTAATGATAGTTTATCTATCTGATTTTGGATTTGGGAAAGGAAGACTTTATTTTGCGCCGCTTTCATAAGGTTTTAGATGTAGCATTAAAGTTCTTATCTTTCTTATGATGAATTGAATGTTGAAATGATATTTATGCTTAATGAAGTAATTTAGTTGTTGTTTGTTCTCTTTTTTCTTCTTTAGTTTTATTTATTTTACAATGCCCCTGATATCTATCCCACTCTTTCCTCCTCACAAAATGAGAATGGAGTGGATCCGCTTGGATCTCAAGGATGGGAAGATTGGAGGTGGAATCGGTGAGACCCATATTCGATTGATCACTCATGTAGATATTTTCTAGTTAGGTGATCTTAATGCTTGTCTCTTCCTGATCAGCTGAGGCATGATCCGGGTCATTACCGTACGCTAAGTGCTTGCGGAAGTGAGTGCCTTTAACCTTGCTAGAGATGACTCGCTCTGCCAAAGAGAGATCTAAGTGCGGATCAGTCATTGGATGAATCATAGTCAAACTTTATGCATCCGGACTAGAATGATCGCGACTAGTGTCATATTGGATCATCCAATTTGAATAGAGATCTTCACCATGAGAGTGGGCTGATATTACATTTGTCTCTCTCTAGAGATCCCTCGCTTTGGCTAATCTGCGAGTGTGGATCGTCGAGATTATCTCCGATCCTTTATCCCCTCCTAAAGATCCTTCTTTCTATTACTGCTTGAATCTTATTTGTGCTCTGTTATTCTCCCATTTCTCTGTTTTGATCATCATCCCGTTTCATTTTTGTCGTTTAGCTTATTTTTTCTTTTTGATTGATTTCAAATGATTCATAGTTATGTGATAGATTTCTATGATAGGTTGGCTTGAACTAGATGACTCACATAGTCTAGATTGCTTGTAGACACATTCGAGTATTAGTTCAACATCCCTTTACTTATCTACCACCTCAATGATTTGATAGGGTAGAACCGCAAAAACGTAGCTTTCAAATTAGCGCCATTGCTAAATCGGATTTTATTTACTTCAGTTTTGAAGCTATTCGTTCTAGGATCAAGTTCTTTATTTTATGTTTAAATTCTTTTTCTATGCTCCATAAGCTTGGATCTCTCATGACCAAGCTTAAACCTTATTGACAAACTCGTTGTTTCTCTAAAATTTGCAGGCCTCGCAGGTTTCATTTGCAAGCAGAGCCCGAGGACAGTGTAAAAGCTTATAGACTCACACTTAACTTCTGCGAGTTACGTGCAGTTTCAGATTAGTTTTCATCGGTTGATGCAAACACGTTCGAAGGGTAACCAGCACCGCCTATGCTACATAAAAAACATACACTTGATCCCTCGCGAACTCAGACAGAAAAGAGCGAGGATGCAACAAGAACAACCAAATATGGATACCAAAATTCCCGATACCTCAACTTATGAACACCACCGCAACTGGCTGTGGCAGATCCAGAACCCGCACAGGTTCAGACTCATGCTTGCCGCCCTTGCTATATAGGCGCGAGTGATTCACCGAGTATCCATACTCAACGAAATGGCATCTTACCTCCCGCCATTCCCAACAACAACTTTGAAATCAAGAGCGGGCTGATTTCAATGGTTTAGTGCAACAAGTTTCATGGACTTCCCTCGGAGGATCCCCTTGACCATTTGGAAAAATTCGAAAGGTTGTGTACTCTCACTCGCATCAACGGAGTGAGTGAAGATGCTCTTAAGGTCTGATTATTCTGATTTTCACTCGGCGATCGGGCCCACCTTTGGCAAAAACATCTACTAACCGGCACATTTACTACATGGCCTGAGTGTAAACGCCTCTTCCTCACAAAGTTCTTCTCCAATTAAAGAACGGCTAAGTTGCAGAACAACATATCAAACTTTTTACAACACAACACCGAGACGCTTGCCAAAGCGTGGGGTAGGTATAAGGCATACCAATATAAATGCCCTCACCATGGATTTCTAGAAGAAACGATCTTAAGTAACTTCTATCGAGGTGTTCATCCAAAGATTCATATGCTTACAGATACCGCAAGCCATGAAAGTTTCTTGCAACACGAAATCGCGATGGAAGAGCACTTATAGAGAACCTTGCACTTGCAGATGGGTAGTATGGCGAGGACTATAACTGAGTGGTTTGAGGAAATGCAGATTCTGATATATCTGCTAGAAAAGAGTTGGAAAAAACTTCATGAGAAATTAGATAAACTATTAATGATCCACACCAAGCAAGTCAATCTTGTCGAAGAGGAGCAGATTCAAGAAGAAGAGTAAGAGCAAGTGGAAGATATTTGCTTTGTACAAAACCAAGGAAGCAACAAGCCATGGATTAACTACAAGCAAAATCCAAACTTGAGTTACCGAAGCAACAATGTGGCCAATCCGCAAGACCAAGTGTATCCACCCAAGCCTACTCAATAACGGGTCTGGATTCCTAAAGAGTAGTGGCAGAAGTGCCTAAAACCCGTACCAGCTGCTGCACAACCTCAACTTTCTCAAGAAAACCAACCGGGAATGATGGACATGCTCCAACAAATTCTTCAAGGAGAAACAGCTCAACAAGCTGAGATTACTAAGAAGTTTTCCGAGGTTCATACACGCATTGACACAACCTATAATAACCTCAACTGCAAGTTTGAGACCCTCAACAAAAGGTCGAAGTATGTTGAGAGAAACCAAGCATCATCCTCGGTTAAGACTAGTGGCCAACTTCCGGGCAATGCAGTCCGAAATCTAAAAGAGTATACTGCTCAGTCTATCACTCAGAGAAGTGGGAAGGTACTCCCGCCCATTGTTGAACATAAGGCAAACATGAAGACAGTGTGATTCAAGAAAGGGAGGTGGAGCAGACCCAAAAATCATCTTTTAATAATCACCTTGATGGCACTTCTCGCACTCTTGTGCTGCGATGAGAAGTTTCTGACAAGGAAAAGTCTAAAAAACCCACTATCACAGAACATCTCAATGGTATTCTTTGCACTCCTGTACTTCGAGGAGAAGAATCTGAATGCTCTAAGCATATTGTTAAGGAAGCAATTGCACCTACTGTTGTAACCAAAGTCAAGGCACCTTTTCCGACCAAGCTTAAAAAGAATCAAGCAGAGAAGCACAAGACCCTCTTTGATAAGCAAATGAGTGGGATTGAACTCAAATCTTGGATGCATTTTCTCTAATTTCGCAATACAAGAAATTTTTGAAGGATGCGGTGAAAGAGAAAGAAGAGGAATGCATGGCTAGAGGAATGAAAATGGGTAAATCAGTGTTGGTACCAGTACTGCCTCATCAAAAGAAAAAGCTCATAGCAGAGAAATTGGAGGATCCAGGAAGTTTTACCTTGCCGTGTGCTGTGGGCCACTTAATGTTTATCAACTGCCTGTGTGACCTTGGGGCATCTATCAGCCTTATCCCTTTATTTGTTGCTAAGAAATTGGGGTATACAAAGTTCAAGGATTGCAAAATTTTGCTTATCCTTGCAGACATGACTCCAACATACCGGAGGGGATTACTCAAGGATGTGCCAGTGAGGGTTGGAAACATTCAAGTCCCAACAGACTTTGTGGTCTTGGGAATTTGTAGTACAAAATATCCGAGTCAGAAAGGTTGTTTCATCTTCCAGAATCTTCGGTCTATGTGTCAGTTTCCAATGGGCTAATTGAATAGTTGCCTCGATTTTACGTGAATCATCATTATTACTGCATAGCGTTACTTCGATTACTTTCCACTCAATTATAATTATCATTTCGCGTCGTTTCCAATTTCAGTCATTTTCTATAAATAATGTGCTTCTTTTTCTTTTACCATTCACTTATCATTTGCACAATCTTTCTTTTAACGACTTCCGAGTTTTTCTGTCTTCAAACTTCTTTAAATTTTTCTAATTTCTTTTTCTCATTCTTCTTTGAAGATGGGTCTTGATGATTTTAAACTTCCTAATTTTGAGGTTGGTCTCAATTCCGCTCTCGAGGGTTTTTATGTTCGGCCTTCTATAGGTCCTTCTAGGGTTTCTGAACCATTAGCTACTCCATTTCGGGACATAGTGGAAGTCCTTTCAAGGTCTGGTCATGGAGATTCACGGCCTACAAAGCGGGCGAGGATTGATACACCACTAAGGATTGGTTCTCCGAGGGGAGGCGGTAGGAACGGTTCTGCGGGTACTTCTTGTGAAAAGGATAGGGGTACGCCTACCCAAGTTGTTGAGGACTACCTTCAAGTGGTTGAACTACGATCTGAACTTTCTGCCCCCAAGGAGGAACTTATTCTTATCAAAGATGAGTTGAGACTGGAGCGCGAAAATGTCCTCAATTTCGTAGCTCAAAATGCGGCTCTGTCGGAGGAGTCGCTAGATTGTGCTGATTCCAACCGGGGTGCTGCCTCTAAGTCTGCCAAGAAGGCTGAGGTTGCAAGCCGAGTTGGATTCGATGAGGGGGGTCTTTTATTCTTAACTCCACCTGGCATTAACTGTTGAGAACTTGAGAATCTTTGAGGTTCTTCGTGACTATCTGTCTAACCGTTTTGGCCAAATTGCTACTTTGTTTAATGATCTGGACACAAACCTGGAGGCCCGCTTGTCGTATGCCAAGTTTATTGGGTAGGCAAATGCTCTTCTATTGCTTCCAACTGTGGAGTCGACATCCTTCCTGCAGTCACCGACTTGATGACTGCTAAGGTAAATGAGTTCAAGGAACTCGTTGATAAGGAGAGCTTGACGCTGCTGCTTCTAGGGGACTTGGTCGTCCCCGTTTTTGAAGTTGGATAAGCCTCCAATGCTGATGAAACTGGACTCCCAAATGCACCGTAATTTTTCCGGGCTTTGTCATAGTCTTCTTTTGTAATTGACGTGTCGCTTCTTTTAAGAGTTGTAAATACTTTTTCGAAATCGGTGCTTTTTCTAAATATTTTTCCTGTGTAAATAAAACGAAATTTGATTTCAGATCATGAATGAAAGAATCGCTTAACTGATTGACTCTTCATTTTATGAATTCTGGTTCCCGAGATCATTTTCTTGTTTTTTGCGCGTTTAGACGAGTTTCTTCCCACATTTAGAGAGTTTGATCTAGTTTTAGCTTAGGAAGAGAACTTTCTGTTATGCGACTTGAAAGCTAAGATTTTAGGACTCACTTTGAGTTTTTAAGAAGTTCAGACTCGGAAACCATATTTGTAAAACTTGGTCTAAAGAATTTTCAATTGTTTGTTCAGAAATCATGTTCTGACTTTGTTTGAGACTTTCATCTCATAATTCTGTACAAAACTGTGCTTTGTTGTTAAGTAAGATTTTAATCTCGGCAAATCTGTACAAAGATTTTGCTTTGTCTTTTAAGTGAGATTTTAATCTCAGCAAATCTGTACAAAGATATGTTTGTATTTGATGACAACTAATTTGATTAATCTTTACGGAATTACATTCTATCGTTTGGTGAGAAGTTAATCTCATTGAGTCTGCACAGAGCTTACGCTTTGTCTTTTCAACGAGAACTGATCTCGTAAATCTGTACGGAACTATATTCCATCGTTTGGTTAGATTTTAATCTTGAAGGATTTACACAAAGCTTATGCCTTGTCCTTTCTGCGAGAATTAGATTCATGTTAGTGTTATGAGAGGTTAATCTCGTAACAGTCAAGTATTGTATAAGTTTCCTGAGGTTAAGTTCGGTGAGCTTAGAACTCGATTTTAAAGGTAAGGAATGTTAGAGATTTAGACTCAGTGATTTTAAGTTTTTCGAGATGAGGCTCCGCGAGGTGAGGGCTCGTCATTTGAGATAAGGACTAGGCCTTAGTCGGAGATTCTCGAGGTTTAGACTCGGTGAAGTTTTCTATGATTTCAGTAAGTTTTTCGAGGTTGGGCTCGACAAGATTTTAAGACTCGGCTTAAAAATAAATTGTGTTTGTTTTTGCGAAAATTCATCTTGGCTTGCTACTTTGGAAGATATAGGGTATAACCTATTCTTCTTTTTTTTTAAATGCCGACTTGGGACAAATAAATTTTTTTATAGAGTTGTAGTTGAACGCCAAGGCTACCTACGTACCCCAAAGAGATCAAGCCAAGACATAGTTCTCATTACATAGTTAATTAAGTAGATAGAGATGCGTTAAGTGAATCGTCTAATTCACCGAGATGGCAAGCTTTTAGTAGTAGTATCGCTTTAAGTTGATGGAGTTCCAACTTCGTGGAATTGGAATTTCTTCCATGCTAGCAATTTTGTATACTCTTGGCTTTACGACTTCAAAGATAATGTATGGCCCTTCCCAATTTGCGCCGAGTTTCCCAGCATTGGGTTCGGCCATGTTCTCAAATACTTTTCGAAGTACAAGATCTCCCACTGCAAAGTGTCATCACCATACTTTCGTATTGAAGTATTTTGCAGCTTGTTGATTGTTTTGTACTCAAAGAAGTGTCTCGTCAAGTTCTTCTTCTAAGTCGTCAATACTATTTTCCATAGCATTGTTGTTAGCGTCTTCATTCTCAGAAAGATATTCGCGGCGTAGAGTTAGCACATCTATCTCAGGCGGAGCCATTGCCTCTGTTCTGTGAGAAAGAGAAAATGGAGTATATCCGGTTGATGGTCGAGGTGTGGTCTAATGTGACCATAATACACCCTCTAACTCGG
This sequence comes from Lepidium aucheri, assembly GCA_900406435.1. NCBI lineage: Eukaryota > Viridiplantae > Streptophyta > Magnoliopsida > Brassicales > Brassicaceae > Lepidium > Lepidium aucheri. Next base: position 2,707 of record OVBA01004344.1, on the reverse strand, counting down.
AAGCCCAACTTCCCTTCTTTTTAGATAGTCACTTATTTAGACCATCGAGGATCTGTTGTTCGTGGCCTCGGCTTGGCCATTTCCTTGTGGGTTTTGTGGCATTGACTTGCTTACTCGGATATTCCATCTTGCATAAAAGTTGGTGAATTCGCCGAGATAAATTGAGATCCGTTATCAGTCACGATCTCATATGGATGACCATGTTGGCAGATGATATTTTTCCTTATGAATTTGATTACATCTTTATCCTTGATCTGAGAGTAAGCTTCTGCTTCAACCAATTTTGATAAGTAGTTGGTCCTAACGAGCATGAACCTCTTTTGACATGCTGACGGTAATGGTCTGACTATATTCATTGCCCATCGCATGAATGGATAAGGCATTATTCCTGATGATAACTCCTTGGTTGGAGCGTGAATAATGTGTATGTGTCTTTAGTACTTGTCACACTTAGCGGTGTATTCAGCGCAATCCTTTTCCATAGTCGACCAATAGTAGCCAAGTGTTCTCATCTTTTGGACGAGTGTTCTTCCATTGTTGTGGTTTCATCCCGCTCAATCATGTGTCTTTTTGCTAATCTCGTCGACTTTGTCTCCATGAACGCAAGTGAGTAGTACTCCGTTTGTACTTCTTCGGTAAAGTTTTTCGCCGACTTGGTCGTAGAATGCACACTTGGCTTTCAATAGGCGTGCTGCCCATCTGTCTTCAAGTGTTTTGCCGTCTAGGATGTAAGCGAGGATTACATCTCGCCAATCCACCTTCTGTTTGTCGTTTTGTTTGGCATCTGTCATCTTGGAGTCTGATTCTTCTCAGATTTCGTCTATAGCTGATACACTTTCCAGATCTCCCTTTGGTAGTATTATGCTTGGTCGATCTATGCTTTCAACTAGGATTATATGCCTTTGGATGGGATCTGTTGTGGATGCAAGAACAGCTAGGGCGTCGGCAGATGTGTTTTTGGACCTTGAGATTTTTTTATCTTAAATCTCAATTCCTTCGTCAGCTTTTTACCACATGAAGGTAAGCTTCCATTTGATCATTCTTCGTTTTGTAATCTCCATTTACTTGGTTCACGACAAGGTGAGATTCGCAATAGCAATCAATGTTGGTAGTTCCGACTTCTTTAGCCACTTTAATTCCCCCAATTAGAGCTTTGTACTCCGCCTCGTTGTTTGAATCTGGGAATACAAGTCGGAACCACTTTTCTAGGACTTCTCCCATAGGGCTCTCTAGTCGGATGCCTACTCCTGAGCTGTGTTGTGATGAAGATCCATCCACATATATCTTCCACGTTTGATCCTTTGCCGAGTCTAGAGGTCCTAGAACCGGTCTTAGCACAACGAGTACTAAAACGGTGGTTCTGTTTAAAAGAGTGCAGGAGAATGAGCAAGGACACTTGTAAATTGGATTAGGAGAGCTAAGCACAAGAAGAGATGATTGCCGAATTGATATTCTTATTAGACCTTGTATGCTAAAAAGCCGATCCTTTTTTCAAAGGATTATGCCTTAATGAAAAGTTTATTGAGGCGGTTACATGTGTAGAAAATAAAGGAAGGTTTACAAATCTTGTTGATAAGACTAAATCTCTTAAGATTTGTGCTAGATTTGTGGAAGTTTTCCATGTCGGAACAAGAAAACTTCCATTTATCGTTTGCTGATGTGTCATCCGACTTCCTTTCAGGTTCGTGGAACTTTCCAAGACGAGATATTTTGCCAAGTTGAATATTTTATCCGAGTTGAAGACTTAGTGCTTTCAACCGGGTTATTTTTTTATATTCGACCCGTTGTTTTCAGTGGACTGAAGTAGGATCTCGGATCCACCTCCAACACAGTACATGTTTTTATTTACTATGATGATAATTCTGTTACATTAATATATCATCTAAAATATTGTAAAAATTATTATTATCTTTTGTTTATCTGAATATTTGGTCAAATAAATTAACATAAATCTAGGAAAAAATTTAAATTTTAAATCGGATTTTAGTAAACTCTGTCTTTTTTCTTTTTTCTGTCTTGCTTTAAGAACTCTGTGTTTTGGTTGTTACGAACTTAACTTGATTCTTATTATTGATATAACGACACATCAAATATTCTTACATAGTATTTTCTGGACAACTCAGAGGACCAGTAGTTCCCATACAAACAGGAAGAAGAGACGGGATGGTCTCAATGGTAGCAAACGTCAGACCAAACATCATTGATACCAATTTCACAGTCGATAAGATGATCAATGTTTTTACCTCTATAGGTTTATCGTTTCAAGATCTAGTCGTTCTCTCCAGTACCTGAAAATGAATTTCAATTCTAACAAATGATTTTTGGATTAGTGGGTTTTTACATCAGTAAAGTCCTAACTTGGAGTCCACTTGAGAGGACGGATATTCCCAAAGAAAATATACTAAAAACTGACTCTGAACTTACAGTAGCATTTTGGGTCGAATTATGAGGTTAGAGTCTGTTGATGCTGAAACTCAACACTAGTTAAGAAATCGTGGAACTTTGAATCAAACACCTTTATTAGACGAAAATACGTTACAAATGGAGATCGAACAAGTCTTTTAGTTCCTAAGTTCTAGGGTTTTCTCTCTCTTTTTTGTGTTTTTTTTCTTTTCTAAGGTTAAGGACTACTATTTATAGTCTTTTAGCCCTAGGGCTTCGGGTGTAGATCCTCTCAAGATTCTCTGAGATTTTCTCCTTGATTCCC
>OVBA01004343.1:0-22500 GCA_900406435.1 Lepidium aucheri | reverse complement strand
AAACATTAAGTTTTAATTGTGTTGTAAAGTGATATTTAAAAAATGGGTCATTTTATTAGTTCATTAGTATGTTATATTATGTTTTGAGACATGTTTAGATGTGGAATATTCAGAGTTAAAATAGTGATTAGGTTGTTGTAATAATGGTTTTGTTGTGTTGGGAAATAGAAAATGAATAAAAGTTAGGAAAGGTGAGGTCAAGCGGTGGACCGATGCTACAGTTGAACATATCCAAGATTACGGTCAGATTCGACCTCCCAATTACTCATCACAAACCACTTGCTTGTTAGAATATTAATACCACTCGATCTGCCACGTCACATCACGAATATTTGTTTCCTTTATCTACTTTTTTCATTTTTTAGAATATTATTATGAGTAATCTATATATACATAAAAATTTGATGGATATCACGAAAATTATGTCGACGTACTGAATCTTCCCGGTTTATTATGAACGGTTTATGTCAATTTTTTTTACTGTTTCTTTCAAAATAAAAACAATTGTGAATGTAGTATCCATTTATTGAAATTAATGACCAGATTTACATAGTGAATACAGTAGCTAGCCAGACATTATTGAAATTAATGATTGCTAATTATATAGCTCCTTAATTTTGACCAGACCAGACCAATCTTGACTCTTGACTCGAAGTTGCCACGAAATTATCATATATATATATAGATAAAGAGTTTTTTTTTTTTTTTTTTTTAAAAAAAAACTTAGATAAAGAGTTGTAAACAGTATAACTACAAATATGTTCTACAAAAATCAACGTAAAATATTTATAAAATATTTGATCATTTCCTGGAGTACAATGTATTGCTATTGATATGTCATATAATATTTCACCAGTATTTTATATTTGCACGGGTGAAATATTGTATATGTCATACTTTAATATGTTTTTCAAAGTATATAATTATTTCTTAAAGTATAAAGAATAGTGTACATAATAGTTAATTGTTGTATATATTTAAATCAAGTAGTTAACGTATGATAAATAACCAAAAGTCTAATTTCAAAAATATATGAAAAATAATCATATCCAACTAAAATTTCTGTATTATAAAAAGTGAAGGGGTCAAATTATTTTATTTAGGGTTTTGCCGAGTGACAACGATGCTGCTCAATGGCACGTGATGAAAATTGTCAAAAACTAGAAAGTTGGTAGACTGGTAGCTTCATTATTTCCCAATTATTACTATTGATCATTTTTTCCATGTTTTCCATATTGAATTTCAAATACTCCCATTTTTTGTTTTGTTTTAATGTTATCTAAATATGCCGAAGTTACAAGTCTACTTCTACTATTTTCGAGCTTTCAAATTTATAAGTGAATTTCGTAAATAAAAAAAAAGAAGAAGAAAATGAAAACTCAATAGTTTTTATGTTTACGTACAAAAGGATTGACTAATAGTGTTGATAAAAAATATTTGACTAATTCAAATTTTCATGTTGGCAAATCAGAAATTGGATAATATAGGGCTTTGATCAGTTTATTGGTGGCCTGAGACCTCACATTTAAAATGTGTCAAAATATAACATTCATTGATCGACCTACCTCTTCTTTACTTTTCTTGTAATCATTAACCCGACAATTACAAATATAGTAAGCCAAACATTAATTTTTCAATCTAAGACATATTTCAATTTAATTCCTAAAAATCCAATTCTTCAAATTCACTTGGGACAATTTCTTGTGAATAAAATTTGCATTTTTATTCCACAATTTATATATGCTTTGATTTTCCTGAACATAAAATTGATTAACATTTACTGTCTTGTTCCGACACTATTCGAAATGAATCTGAGTGTCCTGAAGAAACAAAAGAAGGAACCTTCTATAAGTCAATGTCCATCCAAAGGTTTTAAAGAAGACATCATCAAAAGAAGACAATGTTTAAGATCCAAATTTTTGAGTCTGGTTCATATCTAAGTATTTAACCAGCTCGTTTGAATTTGATTGTTTCCTTTGGATCAATATAAAGACATGTACATAGAAATTTTATATATGCAGCGTATCAGTGACATACATATCGAAGATTAGGCTTAAGTACTAAGGAGATGAACGAGACCCAATTATTGAGGGAAAATATAGGGCCCAATCATAGTGGGCTCAATTCAAGTTATGCCATTTGTATTCTTAGATTTTTCCAAATTTTCTGAAATTTTTAGATTTTTTTTTAAATTTTTGTTTAGTTACTGAAGCTATTTGTACATGTGGTAATTAAGGATTTGATTTGGTTGATTGTTGGCAATTAGGTGTTCGGTTTAGTTGATTGAGATTAACTAGAACTTTGGTTTGGTTGATTTTGGGTAATTAGAGATTCAGTTTGGTTGATTATGTGTAATTAACGCTTTGGATTGTTTACATACGAGTAATTACTTTGGTTTGCTTATTTGTATGGGTAAATATGACCGTAAAAAGCTTTTGAAAATACCTATAAATGTATATATTGTGTATTGTATATGATTTCGTATAGTTGATTTGTATTCTAAGAGATAAAAGATAAAATTATAAACAATAATCATTGAAAGTTTATTTTCAAGAAAACATATAAAACCAGTTATTATTGTAAAAAAATATACATAATAAACCACATATAAAGACAAATCAAATATTTGTCCAATGTATGCACATATTACAACAAAAATAAATAAATAAAATATCTATGAAAGATTTTATACATGTTCTAGATTTTAATACAAAAAATATTTTTAAGAATTAGTAAAAGTAAGAAAATATACCTTTAGTACGATTGATTTGATTTAGAAGAGATCAAAAACCTTGTTCTTTGGACGATCTATCTCGTCTCTGATACTGCATGGTTCCGTTCTGCAAAAACTAAATATATAATATCATTAAAAAGTATATAGTTAAATTATCTTTATTTTTGTTAATTTGTTAAATAAAAAGCAATATTGAGAATTGTTGCTATCAATTGTGCTCATTTTAAAAGATTTTATAAATAAACCCAACAATATTAACTATCTTGAACTTCTTCTGCAACTAAAATAGTTGGATCTATCCTAGTCTTTTGGACCTAGTAAAGCTTTCTCGGCACAGTAAATATTCTTGTACAATCTTCATCTTTTAAATTATTAAGATTTTTATATTTTGATTTATTTTTTTGTTGTTTGATATTTGATAGTGAAATTTTTGTGCACAATTTTTTGAGTCTTTGTAGTTGATTCATGCACTCATGTGGAACAAAAACACATTATTTCCTAATGAGTTAGGTCGGTTGAAAAAATTATGACAACAAAACGATGAGAAACAACAATTTATCGAAAATCCAAAAATTTGTTGAGAGACAGTTGAAATTTTTTTTGATCGGTAAACACCGAGTTACAAGTCGTCAAAAATATTTTTATGGATTCCGAAAGAAACAAATACAAAAAACTGTAGTTTAGAAGACTAAACAAACGGAAAAATTTAGTGGGAAATGTTTTTTACGAGACCGTCCTACGGGTTCCGACGGAATTTCATCTTCTTAGGCGAAAATCATTAGACAATAAGTTCTAATTGCAGATTCCTAGTCTTGTTCTTGAGATGTTTCATTCAAATCACAAGTGTTGCAAGTAGAGCTGTGAAACAATATCAGAATGATAAGGGGCACAAGAAGAGTTCTCTTAAAATTTGTAGGTTTTGGTTTGATTAGATGATGACAGTTCAAGGATGATGTATCTCTTTAAAGTGTTATATTTTTCTCTTTTAGGTTTAGCTTTTCCAGTTTTCCTCATGAATTTAGCTAACAAAAAGCTTCAATTCTTCAAGTTTCCTTAAAGAACAAAACCTTAAGAACCTTCAAAGAAGTAAGAGATGAGAACAACATGGATGAGAATTATTGCTAAGAAGATTGTGAGTTTGGACCGTGTTCTTCCAACCGAACGTGTAGACTAATGGAGGGCAGAAATCACATTTTTCTCGACCTCATGTGTTGATGGTAGCTTGAGAAAGCAAAAGAATTGTTGTATCTATTAATTGATTCCAGATTTTATGTTTAATTAGAAGGAAATGCAAGGGGGAGTTCCTCAAAGGCTACTCATACGAAGAAGTGTGGTCACATATATCAAGTTCGGCCTAATCAAAAACCTTGGCATGAAGACTCCTCATCTAAATGTCATCGCCATAACTAAAGAATATATATTATTTTTTGTTGTAATAGTTTTGATAGGTTTTTTCTATATTACGGTTTTAGTGAGGTAATTTTTTGATTGTTGCAAGTTTGGTCTTTCGTGTCCTATACGATCAAGTTTCAAAGGGAGTATTAGACAGTAAAACCGAATTAACTCAAGGAAGAGAGGAGCCGCGTGGAGAAGTCAAGGCTGAAATCGACGAAAAGAGAAGTTGCATGGAGAGAAGCCAAAGCCAAACTCAAGGAAGCCAATGTCGCTTAAAGAGAAGCCAAGACCGAACTCGAAGAAACTAAGGTCTGCGGAGAGGAGCCAAGATCAAACTCAAGCGAATAGAGAGGCTGCATGGAGAGGAGCCAAGACAGAACTCAAGAGAAAAAAGAAGCTGCATGATCAAAAATTTCTCGAGTTGGATCGTCATTTCCACAAAGGATATAGTTAAAAACTTAGATAAACATGAGATATGAGATGTCATGGTTTATTTTTTGTTTATGGTTTTATTAAAAGATAGATTGGAAATAACCAATGATGTGATTAATAGTACAACAACTTTTCTCTCTCCTCTCTCCTACGATAAAAAAGGCGATTATCGGACAAATCAATTTCTCCAAAAATTAGGGTTCGGCTCTAAATCTGGCCGGTGCCTCGCCGTCCGGGGGCCATGTCTTCAAGGAAGAAGAAGAAATTGAAGCAAATAGTCTATAGGCCTCTGAATTTCTCTCGTCCGAAGAGCATTTCGAAAGATAGAACCTTGTCCAACATTGCTCCAAATCTCGTAGAGCATCCAAGCTCTCCGCTTACATCGGATACCTCGGTTAATGGCCCATGTCAGAGCTTTGTCTCTGCTCCTCCGATGGTCTCTCCATCTCCTACTCCGGTCGTCGCTGGAGGTTCCGGGGCCAAAAGGGCGGTTTTAGCGCCACCTCACCCGTTGTCCACAACACAAGTGACTACCAAATTACTATCCTCTCCTGTCCTCGCAGTGTAGAACATATCTCCTCCTGTAAGCTTGCCCGAAGCTGAGAAGGAGGCACCAAATCGAACCCTAATAAACTCTCCACCGAAGCAAACCTTCGCAAATCTGCTGAAGCCAAAAGCTTTGGAGAGGATTAGAGCTCCCGAAACCTACGTATCTGGAGTGTTGTATGTCCTTATACCAGACGAGAATATTGAATCGGCTAAGGAGGAATTCAAAGATTTTGTCTACGCTCAATTCCATGGAACATCACCTGAAATGGGAAGAATCATAGGGGTGATTAATGCCCTTTGGGCACGCTCAGGACCCCGTATATACGTGCATAATCTGGGAGAAGGAGCGTACTTGTTGAGAGTACCTTAGCCTAAAGCAAGAGCATTGTTGTTAGGTAGAAACATGTGGTTAGTGGCAGGCCAAGCTATGTTTGTGTCCCAATGGTCACCTGACTTCACTCCGACCCCAACTTCTCTCTCGCGAGCTCAGTTGACTGTGGAGTTCAGGGGAATTCCATACTTGTTATTCAATAGGGAGAGTCTGTGCAGGATAGCCTCCGCCATCAGGGAACCTAAGGCCTTGCATCCAGAAACCGAGAGGAAGGCCAACTTTGATGTTGCAAAGGTGCTTATAGAGGTCAACCTCCTGGAGGAGTTACATTCGAAAATTGTTTCGGGCTACAACGACGGTCGTGAATTTGAGATACAAGTTACATATCCCTGGCTGCCATTGTCTTGTCGGAAACCGCCAGATACATTTCAAAATGTTGAGAAAGAGAATAGACAGAGTAAGAGGCCACAGTTGAGGACTCGCTTGCGGTCTTGTAGTAGACAACCACCCAGAAACAAGTCCTCACGCAGGGGAAGTAATATGGATAGAAAGTCACAAGGTCATTCTCCTACTGTTAGGAGAAAACCAGACAAACAAGTGCAGGATACATCAATTGTTTTTCTGAACCCAATAGATGTAGCCAATCAGGCTATTATGGATGCCTCAGCTATTGATAAGGGTCGACTCTCGTCAAAAAAACAGGATATTACAATGCAGGGCAACGCATCTGCAGTTCCGGAAGTAGGGATTAAGCAAATTGATAAGGCTTTACCCCAAGAGCATGAAGCAGTTAATCATAACCCTGGAAAGGAAGATCCGTTTCAGTTAGTGTCGCACAAATCTAGTGGTCGGAAGGCCACTAGGGCTCAATAATCTACATAACTCATGTTTTTTGGATGGAATATTAGGGGGTTAAATAACCGTAGAAGGCAGTGTATGACTAAGGCTTGGATATCTAACTATAAGCCTCTTTTTGGTGCGTTTTGGAGACTAAGATACAACCAAATAATAGTAGAAGATTAGTGAATGCGATTCCACCATGATGGAAGTACTTTGGGAACTTTGATAGCAGCGATACAGCAAGAGTTGCTGTTGTGTGGGATCCAAGAGTATCCCTAGTGGTGTATGATTCAACAGACCAGTTAGTTACATGTGGCATCTTCCACTTGGCAGAGAACATCAGTTTCACAGTGACATTTGTTTATGCGTTTAACCAACCAGAAGATCGAATGGAAATGTGGCAGAGGTTGGTGCACCTCAATTATAGTACTCCCTTAAGTCGTTCTCCTTGGGCAGTGGTGGGGGATTTTAACCAGATTTTAAAGTCCTCTCACCATTCAGGATATCAACTTACAAAAGTTGATCAGTCGGGTGTTTAGGATTTCGAGTTTGCGTTGAGAGACTCAGATTTGTTCGAAGCTCCATATAAAGGGTCAACATTTACATGGTGGAATAGAAGAGTCGAGGATCCTATCTCTAAACACATTGACCACGCGTTGATAAATGATAAATGGGCTGTGACCTATCCAGATGTGTATGCAGATTTCCTTGAGCCAGGACAATCAGATCACTCGCCATGCCTTTTCGTCCTTCCAAGTATGCAGAGAAGACAGAGGAAAAGTTTTAGATACTTTACACATGTGGCGGACCATCCTTCTTTTGCTGAAAGTTTGCCAGCTTAATGGAAAGCCAGCTCAGTTGTAGGTTCTGCTCAATTTAAAGTGGTGAGAGCATTGAAATTGCTGAAGCCATGGCTTCGAAGATTGAATAGGGATAACTTTAGTGGGATTTTGCAGAGAGTGAAAGATAAAGAGAAATCAGTGTTGGAGTTGCAGCGTCAAATGCTTACCACTCCTTCCTTAGCTCTAGCAAATGAGGAGTGTAATGCCAGGATAGAGTGGGACAGATTATTAACGGCAGAAGAGAAGTTCTATAGACAAAAGTCAAGGGTTTGTTGGCTGAAACTAGGGGACAGGAACTCATCCTTTTTTCACAAGGTTGTAGTCCAAAGAAATTCTCAAAACCATATACACTTCTTCAGGGATGACGCTGGTGAGAAAATTGTGGAGGCTGAGGCAATGAAAGCTCATGCAGAGGAGTATTTCAAATCAATATTGGGCCACACGAATATGCCTACATCTCCAGCCACTCAAGAAGCCCTGCATGATCTGATTCAGTTTCGATGTTCAAATGAAGAGACACAAGGGTTACTGAGAGCTATAACAACGGATGAGATTCATAGAGTGGTTATGTCTATGCCAAATAATAAATGTCCAGGTCCAGACGGTTACCCAATGGAGTTCTACAAAGTAGCTTGGTCAGTTGTGGGTTGTGATGTAGTAAAGGCTGTACAAGAGTTTTTCACTAATGGCCGGTTACTGAAGGATTTCAACAACACCACCATTTGTTTGATCCCGAAAACGCCTGCAGCTGCTAGAATTCAAGATTTTCAGCCAATAAGTTGTTGTAACTTGGTCTATAAGGTGATTGTAAAGATCCTAGCTAATAGACTTAAACCACTTATTGTGAGAAGTATTGCGCCCAATCAACAGCGTTTTTAAAGGGGAGAAACTTAGGGGAGAATGTCCTCTTAGCATCCGAATTGATAAGGAAGTACAACAAGCAATCCGCACCTAAAAGCTCTATGATCAAAGTAGATATTAGAAAGGCATTTGACACAGTTTGCTGGGACTTCGTGTTAAAGATTCTGAAGCAATGCAGTTCCCACGACTATTCATAACTTGGATCGAGCAATGCATTTCCACACTGAGATTTTCGGTCATGATTAATGGGGAGTCTGCTGGGTTTTTTCATGGTAAAAAGGGCCTTCGACAAGGGGATGCTCTATCACCCTATCTCTTCATTCTTGTGATGGAGGTCCTTTCCAGGATGTTAGATAAAGGTGCTGCAGACGGTCAAATACAGCCACACCCTCAGTGTCAATCACCTTCCATAACCCACCTCCTCTTCGCTGATGACCTCCTACTCTTTACAACTGGTTCGGAACAGTCTTTGATATCAGTCGAGAACATCATGCATCAGTTTCGTCAGTACTCTAGCTTAGATGTAAATCCGGCAAAGAGTGAGCTTTATATGGCAGGTTACAACCAGCAAGAAGTGGAAGCTACATCTCATTTTCTTGGCATAAGAATTGGAACCTTCCCCACGCGATATTTGGGTCTACCACTACAGCCAAACAAGCTGAACATGGCAGACCTACAACCTCTTATTGAGCAAATAACCAAACAACTCAACACGTGGACAGTCAAATACCTATCCTATGCTGGCAGAATACAACTCATCACGATAATTATTTATGGTAAAGTGCTGTTTTGGAGCCAGGTTTTTGTACTACCAAAAGGGTTTCACGCGAAAATAGACTCCCTTTGCGCTGCCTTCCTATGGAAGAACGCATCAAGCTCAGCAAGAGGGGCAAAGGTTGCTTGGGTTGATGTCTACAAGCCCAAACGCGAGGGTGAATTGGGATTACGCTCGCTGCTTGATTTCTCGGTTGTGTTCAGATTACAGCATGTATGGAATTTTTTCTCTCGCAAATCATCATTATGGGTTGCCTAGTTGGATCATAATGTCTTTGGGAGAAGGAACTACTAGTTAATGGAACAATCAGCAAGTCTGTCTTGGAACATTAAGAAACTGCTAGATATAAAGAGTGTGGCAAAAGACTTCATCAGCTGTCAAGTTCAGGATGGGTATAAGGCCTCCTTCTGGTATGATAGATGGACTAAATTGGGACCACTGCTGGACTTTATAGGAACAAGAGGCCCAACGGAGATCCGAGTGCCAAGAGGAGCTAGAGTTTAGGATGCAGTGTCGCAGGGTTGTTGGTTACTACCTCCAGCACGATCTAACCAAGCTCAGCTACTCCATATCTGCTTGATGGACTCCCTGGTTCCGGATGCAGAACTCGGACCAGACATTTTTCTGTGGAAACAAAAAAGTGAGAACTTCGAGCAAAGATTTAGAACAGCGGATACTTGGTCACAAATTCGAACCACCTCCCCTGTAGTCCCGTGGTATAAAGTGGTGTGGTTCTCACAGGTGATCCCAAAATGCTCATTCATCCAATGGTTGGCACTACGAGAGAGACTCAACACAAATGATAGGTTAAGAGTATAGGGGCTTAACGTTTCATCACAATGTGTCCTCTGCACAAATGAAGAGGAAACCCACGCTCATCTCTTCTTTCAATGTTCATTCTCAAGACAAATTTGGAGTTATTTTGCCCGCAGGATATTCAATTCCCCTCCTATAATGCTGCCAGATGCATGTACTTGGGTGCTAGCTGCCACATCGAATCCGCCACACTATGCGTCCATCATTCTCAGGTTGCTACTTCAGTTAACCATCTATCTAATATGGAGGGAGAGGAACAATCGAATTTTCTCTAATCAATACATCTCTGCATTCGCTTTGAGAGTGGAACTGGATCAAACTCTGCGCAACAGACTTGTCTCTATTCCTCCTATGGATCAGCATTCAACAATATCCCTTCTTGGTTTTTATTTCGGTTGTATCTCTAGTCTATAAGTAATCTAGATTAGGACTAATATTTCCATCCTCTCACTGACAAGTGATTATTTTTTGTAAATCCTAAACATGGGAAACCTATTTATTGGTATAAACTTAACATTCAGACCAAAAAAACCCAATGATGTTACAAAATTAACTTTTATGAACTCTAGTGTATATATGATGTAAATGACACAGTTAAAGGTTATAGTTTCAAAACATTATTTCCTTTTTATTAATAACTAGATCGATAAAATTTTAACAGAGTAGTATATGTGACACTCAAACACCTAACCAAATGCGTTTTCCCCAAATTTAATTTAACTCCCAAGAAAATAAGTAACAATTGCTTTTAGATAGGTTGTGAAATAATATTTGGTAAACCCTAAACTATATTATCAAAAGGGTGGTCGACCATGACCACTCCTTCTCTCTATCGCCGACAGAGTGAAAAGTATATTCACCAGAATTTTCATTGATTATTGCTGGTTCTTTTCCTTTCCTTTCGTTTATACAAATCGTGGTTTTTGTCTGCGATCAGCTCCAACATCGTTCCCCTCTGCTGAAAGCTTTTATTTAATCATATAATCCTCATTTTGCCTCCTGCTCTTATTCTCTGCTCTCCATCCACCTCGATCTCACTCTCTGATCCCTTAAGTTTCTACTGATAGCTTTAACTACACGCATCTCACAACTTATTTAGCATGCATGTGCCATATCTCAACAGACTCGACTTGTAGGAGCTCTCTTCATTAACAATTTCAATTACAGAACACCGATATGCATCAACATTTGATCAGCGGCTGCATGTAATAGATCAAGAAGCCTCCCGCTAAGAGAAGTTTTCCAATCTATGAATTTAATGGATGATGAGCCGTACATGCTTTCGCTAGATGGGAACTATGTCACAAGTCAAACAAATGATTATATGTTGTTGGGTCGTATTCTCAACCCCAAAAAACAGAACATGGCCAAAGTGATGTTGACAATGCCAAGAATTTGGCAAATCTTTTCAAAATTCATAGGTACAGTGATCTCTCATGACCACTTCCAGTTCAAATTTCCATCGGAAGAAACTCTATTACCGATCACAAATCTCTTGGGCTTTGGAATTTTGACGACTGGGGTATAGTTGTTGAAAAAAAGAAAAAAAATGTACTCAAGGATTACCGTATCAATAAGGTGCCTATCTGAGTTTGCATGTTCAACATTCCGGTTCAACATCACACCTTTGATCTCTTCAATGCGGTGGGATCTACTACTGGAGATGTGATTGAGATAGATCACGATGATAATCGGACAAAGCTACATGAATATATCAGAGTAAAGGTGATGTATGACCTAGAGAGCCCCCTGAAACCACAACGAGATTTCAGGTTTCTTGATGCCAAAACTATCACCATCTGGTTTGAATATGAAAGAGTTAAAAAGTCATGCTATTATTGCTTTCGGCTAACCCATGATAAAGCGCATTGTCCCTAGTTAAGTACACCCTCACCGCCAACATTGCCATGAGAAGATTTTACAAAGGAAGAATCAAGACATAAAGCCACGGATCCTGGAAAAACCTCGTCCAAAGGGAACCCTGATTTTACTCATGATGAAGAGGACATGGGTAAAACAAACCAGGAAAGCACCAATATCAACTACCTCAAACTGAAGAATCAGGATTATGGTATAACCCCAATAACTCGGGAGATTTCTTCCTCTAAGGCGCTTATTTCCACGGATGCTTTTATAAACCCCCCTTTGGTAGTGGGAAATAAGCCAGTTAAGGAATTTGGTACTCAAAATTCATACTCCACACTCATAATCATGAATACTAACACTCAAACACCACAACAAACAGTGGAAAGTGAACATACCTCCGAGCTCACACAAGGACTAAATTCAACGTCTCCACACGGGCTCCGCCACGACTATCAAAAACCTAAAGTGATTTCTACATTACGGGACCATCAGCATGAGGTACCAAATTCAGACCCTTAGGAGATACATTATCCAGGATTCTAGTGTTAAAACACACATACAAGACTAAACGACAGAACCCTTCCCTCATTGCTCATGATGGTGACCTCAAGCAGTCTGGTCCTACACCACTTATCATTGACGGACATACTTGCAAAGAAAGTAACAAGAAAAAACGGAAAATACAAGAAGACGATGTAGTACAAAAGGCTTTTGCTGACAAATCTGCTGAAGGTAAAGTGGCTGTCCTTAAGCCACTTAAAGATCAATGAGTATCCTAAGTTGGAACTGTCAAGGACTGAGAAATACCTTGACAGTTCGACGTCTCAAGGAAATAAGGAAAAACTTATTTCAAGACTACTTATTTCTCATGGAAACAAAAAATACTAAAAACTATATACTTCAAATTCAGAACTCGCTGGAATATCAAAATTCTCATATAATTGATCCCATTGGTCTTAGTGGGGGTCTAGCTATATTTTGGAAAGAGAAAGAGGATCTAGTGGTTTTATAAGGTAATACCAATACCATAGATACAAATCTTCGTATTGGAATGCATAGAATTTTTGTTTCCTTTGTTTATGGCCACCCGGTTCAACATTTAAGACCTTAGGTGTGGAACCACATCAGAAATATTAATAAAAATCGGAGTGTGCCTTGGGTACTCATTGGCGATTTCAATGAAATCCAAAGCAACCAATAAAAGCAAGGGGGCCTCCCTGTCTGAACCGACAAATGGAAAATTTTAAAAATCTATTATTTGATTGTAATATGCAAGAATTTGCAAGTTCTGGACCGATTTTCTCTTGGATGGAACTAAGAAATAATTGTTGGGTCCAACTCCGATTAGATAAAGTTTTTGGTAATAAGCAATTACAGAGGATATTCCCAAAGACTCACACCAGGTATATGGAGATTATGGGTTCGGACCACATACCCATTTTTACTAGCTTTGCAGCCGATGATTTTATATTTGTCAAAAGATTTTTCTTTGATAAAAAATGGATTCAGCAGAAGAATTTTTCTAATCTCATGTTTAGATGCTGGACTTTGGCCCCAATAGGTCATAACCCTTCAATTTTGGAGCACATTCGAATGTGCAAAAAGGTATACTAAGCTGGAAGAAGACTAAACAACTTAACTCTGTCTTCCTAATGGTCACCCTCCGCAACAAGTTCCAACAGGAAATTACCAAGACATGTCCTGACTTTGAGGAAATGGCAAGAATTAAATTCAAGCTCACCCAACATGTCCGCAATGAAAAAATATTCTGGAAACAAAAATCAAGAGAAAAATGGCTCCAAGAAGGTGATGCTAACACAAGTTTCTTCCATAACAAAGAATCCAAAATGGCATACATGGTCTCTTAGACGGATCTGGGAACATGCAATACCTAGAAGGATCAAAAGGAACTATAGCAGCCCAATATTTCAAGAATCTATACCAATCATGAAACTCAAGCAATATTAACAATCTTACTCAGCATATTCATCCTAGAGTAACGCCGACCATGAATAACACCCTGATGGTTCCTGTAACACCATAAGAGGTTTCTGAGACAGTCTTTAGCATCAAACCAGACAGTGCGCCATGACCATATGGTATGACGGGAAGATTTTTCCAGTAATATTGGCATCTTATATCTCCTGATATTGTCCCTGAGATCCAAAAGGCTTTTGAAAATGGAACACTCCCCGAGGATTAGAACTACACACACATAAGTCTAATACCAAAGATAGACTCACCCAAGTGAATTCAAGACTTTAGACCCAACAGCCTCTGTTCCATCTTGTACAAAATTATATCTAAAATCATCACACAAAGACTTCAACCACTTTTACAAGATATTATCTCAGACACTCAAGGAGCTTTTACCCAGGAAAGCTGATCGATGATAACATAATGATAGCGCATGAAATAATACATCACATCACATCTGTTGGCAAAGGCCTCTCTAAACTAATGATGGTGAAAATATACATCTCGAAAGCATACAAAAGGCTAGAATAGGACTTTATCCAGATAGTCTTGTCACAACTAGGATTTCACAGAAGATGGATACATATGTATGCCTTTCCACCGTCTCATACTCAGTACTGATAAATGGACAGGCCCATGGATTGATCCAACCAAAAAGAGGAATCAGAAAAGGAGACCCAATCTCTCCTTACATATATATTCTCTGCACAGAAGCCCTCACTACCAAACTAGATTCGCTTGAAGCTCAAGGTACCCTCTCAGGTATCCAATTCCACCACACAGGACCAAGAATCAATCACCTCCTACATGCCGATGATAACTTATTCATCTAGAAAGCTACAGTAGAGGAAGCGCGAGTGCTAAAAGAATCCTTATCAGAGTACTCTACAGCCTCTGGCCAGTCCATTAATTTTGATAAATTGGCTATCAATTTTGGCTCTATACGAGAAGACACCAAAACCCAAATCAAGGAAATTCTTAACATACACTCTACACATGGAATGGGTAAATATCTTGGTCTTCCAGACTCATTTAAAGGCTCAAAAGACAAAACTCTATAATTCTTAACAGAAGGACTCAAACAAAGAACCAAAAATTGGTTCAATAAAACCTTATCAATTGGAGGGAAAGAAATCATGCTCAAAATGGTTGCTATGGCGCTACCTGTCTACACAATGTCATGCTTTGAACTCACCAAAACGCAATGCAAGAAACTAACAAGTTTAATGAGGAATTTCTGGTGGAATAAAGACTCAGAGAAAAAGAAAATCCCATGGGTCGATTGGAATCAACTATGCAAGACAAAAGATCAGGGTGGACTAGGCCTCCGGGACCTGGAAAAATGCATCATTATCCAAACAAGCATGGTGATTACTCCGTCATCCAACACCTATTTCTAGATAGATAAATAGATAATGGATGGGAAACCGAGAAATCCTCTAAGCAGAGAGTCATTATATAATATCAATCTCAAAGTGGTAGACCTATTACAACCCCATGGCTGGAATATCGAGTTATTACACACAACCTTCCACCCATCTGAAATACCAAAAATCTGGGCTATTCAACCATCGCCTGACTTTGAGGATGAATTGATATGGAGCTTAAACAGGTCGGGCACATACACAGTCAAAAGTGGATACTGGTTATGTAATAATCTCGAGGTTTATGGTGCATCTAGCTCAGAGACGTTCATAACACAGACAAACTCACTCAAAAAATCACTGTGGAAACTCCATGCACCAAGTTAAATCAAGATCTTTATGTGGAAAGCACTATCTAATACACTGGCTGTCAACTCACAATTAGCAACTAGAACAATAATCCCATCTGGCGCGTGCAAGATTTGTGAAGAACACCTGGAAACTATCAACCACATGGTATTTTTATGTCATCCGACCAAACAAATATGGAGACTAACCAATTTTCCCACCCTGATTCAAGGTTTTTATAAAACATATGTAAATCTTAATTTCACCCACCTTCTCAAGATCAGTAAGAAACCCTAGGCACTGGAAGATATAAGACAAGCTTTCCCCTGGATTCTCTGGGCCATTTGGAAAAATCGCACTACCACCATCTTTCAAGAAACAAGACGTGACATCCTTTTTATATCCCAAGACTGTTTAATAGAGGCTAAGATATGGCACAAATTGCAAGAGGAGCATGCTAAAAAGATTTCATTTTCCACACGCTACCCCTGAAACTTCTGGATAACAACATGTATAATACCCGATACCTTATCTGGTGGAGTACGCAGTGGAATAAAAACCTGGATCTTCATGGAGGAGTCTGGATAATCAAAAACCTAGAAGATGATAGTTTCATTCATGCGAGATGCACTCTACAAGTTACCCGGTCTAACTTGACCTACAACTCAATGGCTTACTATGAACACTCCAAAGCATCAAGGACCTACACATATCATCGGCCACCATCATTTTAACAAACCCCGAACTCCTACAAGCCATTTTTACACCGAATTTATGGCCCCGATAAAAATACATCCTACACCTTATCAAAAATATTCAAGATAACTGATAAACGTCTCGTTCAAATCTGAATCACTACAGAAACAATTATTTTCACTCAGAATTGCTCGAAGTGTGGTGTTAGAAGGTTGATATTCAAATTATATCAGCAAATGATTATCTCATTGGCTACTTCCCTAAACCTAAAACCTCTTCCAAATAAGCTAAGTTTTTCTAACTATTCATTAGACTTTCAGCCCTACTCTCTTCACTCATTACAGATTCCCGTTCAATCATTTTATTACTATACTTTTGACTATTTTCTCACCTGAGTACACTAACTCCTCCCAATAATTGTCCTATTTCCAAGCTCTACATTTATTTCCTCTCAGGATTTTGTCTCATCTCTCTTATCCTTGCCACTTAAATAATTACCAGCCTCATTTAATTCTCATCATTTTCTCTCATCATATCTTTTCTTATTGCCATAAAATTGTCCCCTGCTAAACATTAACTCGTCACCTCATTTAAGCTTCATACTCCAACGATCCCTACTCCACCTATCTACTCACTCTTGTCTCCCTATCCTTTCTCTATCTTATCTCCTCGTACTAGGTTCTTGCTTTACAATCAATTCAGAGTATTAATTACCTAAATCATTCCAACATTGATGGGCTTTAACCAACTCATTAATTCCTTTGGTCTACAATTAGCCCACCAGAAAACACTTTAAACCCAACCCCCTGTTTTTCTTTTAAACACTTCTCATCCCCGTATCATTGGGTTCTCTATACTGAACCATTGAGCTCCCCAGTAGACACTAAACCTAGACCTAATGATGGCTTATGCATCGACGAACTAACTGCATGCTCTATCACCTTTCTACACGTGCTTAACGGTGAGTAACTCGCCAATCACCAAAGATAGCGCAAAATCTTCCCTAAAGATTGCCTTATAAGGAAGGGGGCGCTTCGCACACCTCCTGCTCATGCATAACCTTAATTTCTGTGCAACCAAGGACCCCCCTTCTCAATTGCCATGTGGCAACTTGCAATGAATATGTTTCCAAAACACACAGATATATATTGGGAGCTTTCATCGCAACTTTTTCAACAAGATCTAACTTTTCTTCTCACACTTTCTCTCTGCAATTGGCAGAAAAATTTTGGATAGCTACCTCACAGTTCCACATGGGAAGAAGTGATGAAAAGATCTACTTACCAAACTATTCTCATTGTAATACATTAGAGATGAGCAGATGCAGTTTGATGGCTAGACCAATTAATCCAAGAATGCAAAACATTTTGGAGATGGATCTCAACTCCCACGCCAATGGAGAATGAAGACGAGCGTCACTGGGAGAATCATAGATTACGACTACTTGCAGTTCCTCTTCTCTTCTGAAACAGATTTGATCTCTGTTTTATGCCGCCAACCAATCACTTACAACGGATGGCTTGCTATCCTCCAAAGATGGGAACCACGTGCACCGTTGGGTTTTCTCTCTATCGTCCCCATATGAGTCCAAATTCATGACTTGCCTCTCCATCACGCCACCCCAATGACTACTCACCTGATTGCTAGATCCCTTTGAGATGTTCTTGAAGTTGATGTCCAACACTACTCATTGACTCGAGCTGGGATGATAAGAGCTAGAATTAACATCAATGTATTTGATAGGCTCAAATTTTTCAAACCCATTCGTCTTCAAAATGGGGAAAGAGTGCAAGTGAATTTTCAACACGAGGTAGTGACTAACTTCTACATAACCTGTCAAAGGCTTACACATGAAGCTTCTGTATGCACCTACATTCCAACATTAGCAGACTACCTTACTCACACGCCAGCGAGCTCCAACGCACAAGAGGACTCCTCAGCCTCTCTCTCACAGATGGAGGCCCAAGATAACGAAGCAATAGAGAACCCTACAAGCCACCTACTTCAATTATTCCATCTCCAACAGGATTGATGGCATAACAATACTCTCAGACACAATCCGCAACCTTACTCAACAGTGGCCAATTTGAGAATTTCTCGGCTACCTTTGAACTTGACTTGGCGACGTCAGTCTCGCAACAAGAGGTGGAGGTGTTCATGAACAAGGAAATGAAACACAAGAGGTATCCGGACTGTGAGGAAGCAACATCACACAAAGCTCCACGATCTTTCTAATAAGGCACTCTCAAAACTTTTTCTTAATCGGCAATAAAGTAACTAAATCTGATGTTTATTTGCAACTGTTGGTTTTTTTGATCTATCTTACTTTTGCTAGGTTTATATTTCTTAGTTTCAATAATGCTCAAGTCTTTGTGGCCATCTACTAGTCAGAACATACAAATCATGGTCTTGTTTTGATGTAATGGTGTTTTGTTCTAGTTGAATATATTCAGTTTTAAGGGAAAAAAAGGAGAATTAGGTAGATAATATGATTCAGAAAACTAATTAGGTAAGTATCACATCATTCTCAAAATTAAGTAACTAACAGTGAGACCACAATGAAAAAGACTTAATACCCCTTGAAAAAACAAAATTTGGACTTTGTCTTCTCTCTCTTGGTCCACCTTCTCTCTTATTATATGCTCTAGCTGAGGATGAGAGAACCGATCAATGGCAAAGAAACAACGAAAATACAAATTCGAATCCATCTATTGGAGAAGTACTTGATGAACTTTGATTAAATCGATTATGGTTTTGTTGATTTTTCTTATTTTAGTGTATATTTGAGCTAATTTTAACCGATAACAATTATTTTAATCGATAACAATTATTTTATCCAATAATTATAAAATTATCAATTAACTTATATGTTATCTATTTGAAATCAACTGATTCGTTTGCATATATCATTAGTTACACAGTTATGCAGTTATCAGGTCTTCATCTCCAACTACAAGGAAGTTGGTGAGATAGTAGATCATTAAACTACAAATAAATATTTTGCGGTTATACGAATATAAGTATGCAAAACAAATATATATCAGGTAACTAATTTATTTGAAGGAAACTGATTCGTTTGCATATATCATTATAAGCAAGTTGAAGAACTTGCTGCTTAAACTCATCAACGAATAACACCATACCCACACAGTTAAATGTGATTTAGGGTTTCTGCACCACACATTTTCCATAGTCACTAGGCCTAATCACACAAATACTCATGCACAAACACCTACAAAACGCAGACACATACCAAAATGCAAAACACAAAACCCTAAAACCCATTGTGGAATCGTGCAAAAAATATTGTTTGCTGTAAACATATATGTTAATTGGAAATGTATATATCAGCTGCAAAATAATGTGAACAATATGTATGGATAACCAAGGAGAGAAGTTTACATAATAAAACATGCTTACACAGTACATGACATATGAATAAACATAACAAAGGATGGTCACATACTGTTTTTCACAAACACAGAGAATAGTCTCTAGCAGTGGTACTCAAACTTATTCATCTCTTTGCACCTTCCTGAATCATCTACATGTGATCGACCTATGTATATATTTTACTGATAACAAAATAAATACTTGTAAAAATATTTAATTACATGCAAATATTTAAATGTTTACATGCAAAAGATATTAATAAATTATCAACATGTCAAACACATACAAAGAACCCATAAGGTCGGGTCCTTTGGTGTAGTGATGGAGGTTGAGGGCCATATGAAAATACTCAGCATCTTAACATGCGCTCAAGTGAAGAAAACCATTTATAAGTTATCAAAATATAAGTATGCAAAAGAAAGAGATAATGGGTAAAACAATTATTTATAGTTAAATTATTTGTTTTCATTATGAAAAAATGACAGAATTTGCTGCTTAAAAACCCACAGATTCTAAACAAAGTACCCTGAAAAGAAATATACACAATCAATATGCCAAAGCAGGTAATGAAGGCTAGTTATACAGTAGGTAGTGAATCGTGAATTTTTGAAAATTATATGAATGTATATGTTAGAGGATGAAGACTAGTTATACACAATCAATATGCTTAAGCAGGTAATGAAGGCCAGTTATACAGTAGGTAGGGAATCACAAATCTTCAAAAAGTAGGTGTTAAATTATTTGTTAGATGCAAATGTATATGTTAGCTAGAAACGTATATATTAACTGCAAAATTATGTGAAAATGATGTCGGGATACAAATGGACAAGAATTTGCAAAACAAAACACACTTACACAGTACATGAGATATAATATCAGGGAATCAAGGTTAGTTATACACAATCAATATGCCAAAGCAGGTAATGAATGCCAGTTATGCAGTAGATAGGCAATCGTGAATCTTCTAAAAGCAGGTGTTAAATTATTTGTTAGCTGCAAACGTATATATTAGCTGGAAACGTATATGTTTATGCAAATGTATATGTTAGCTGGAAACGTATATGTGAAAAATAAGAACACAAAAGATAAATAGACACAATCAATACGCCAAAACACATCAGGCCTAGTTATACAGTAGGGAGGCAAGCACAAACCTTCAGAAATCATGTTCTAACTCAGACTCAAACCCAGTTATTCCACTTACAAAGTTCTGCGATTATCATGTCTTCATCTCCGATTACAGAGAAGTCCAATGAGATGATGGACTGGTTGTTAAACTACAAATAAAAGTTTTATAGTTATTACATATATAAGTATGCAAAAAATATGTATTTGGTAACTGAATTATTTGAAGTCAACTGATTCGTTTGCATATATCATTATAAACAAGTGGAAGGTTTGTTTTCATATATCATTATTCGTTTGCATATATCATTATTCGATAGGTAATAATAGTTAGGCCTAGTTATACAACTGACTCGTTTGCATATATCATTATTCATTTGCAAATAATAATAATCGGATCAAATAATAGTTATCCGTTAAAATAATAGTTATTGGTTAAATATCTTCATCTTCTTCATTTGTGTTTAAAACTAATCTACAACCCTAATAAACAACGATGAAATCAAACACAAATCGACAAAGTAATCTTAAAAGCAAAATCAAAGGAGTAATAGAACTGAACTAATCTTCATCAGTCCTTATGCTCTTAGAAGATGGAGCAAAATCCAATTTTCTGACAAGCTTTTTATTGGAAATATTCACGAAACCAGATTCAAATACTTCAAAAAATCTCGATCTAGTTTCATCAAATATGCAATAACAAGAAAAGAAAAACAAATATTCATTCAATTTCAACAAATCATTCAATTTAAAGATCAAAACTTTCTCTCATTTTAAAGATCGGAACTTTATTAAAATCAATTTGATTTAAATGAAATCAGAGATCGAGTTAAAGAGAATGACTATGGAAAGCTTGACAATAAGGGAACAAGAGATGAAAAAACATATGGGTTTATGAGAGAGAAAGAAAGATGAGACATGAAAGAAAACTGAAATTCTTGGTGTTAAATTATTTGTTCTTATGCTCTTAGAAGATGGATCAAAATCCAATTTTCTGACGAGCTTGTTATTAGAAATATTCACGAAACTAGATTCAAATACTTCAAGAAACCTCGATCTAGTTTCATCAAATATGCAATAACAAGAAAAGAAAAACAAATATTCATTCAATTGAAAGATCAAAACTTTCTCTCATTTTAAAGATCGAAACTTTATTAAAACTAAATTGATTTAAATGAAATCAGAGATCGAGTTAAAGAGAATGACTTTGGAAAGCTTGACAATAAGAGAACAAGAGATGAAAAAAATATGGGTTTATGAGAGAGAAAGAAAGATGAGACATGAAAGAAAACTGAAATTGGAGAAGAGATAACAAAAAATGAAAGAGAAAGGTGGAGATGAGAGAAAAATTGAGAGGAGGGTTATTTGAGTTTTTCAATCTGTGTACAGAAAGCCTACATTCTTAGGCTTACTCTAAAACTAATTTACAAAACCTTTTATGAAATTCATTATAATTCCTCAAAAAAAGCACTATATTATCGAGGAAGGACTAAAACAAACTTTTATTTCTTCTCGGAAGGATTTTCGACCAAACTGCAATAATTTAAAATCCTAAATAAGGACCATATGTGGGCTAGTTATTGTTAGTGTTTGGATTTTGCACACCTTCGCTCGAAAACCCTAACTTGGGTGTCAATTTGCTATACTCTCAGAACTAGTCCAAGCTCTCTCTCCCACGTAGACTTCTCTCTATGGCTCAAAAGTTTGATGTAGTGTTGTTGAAGAGGCACATGCCACAAGAAAATATCCATAGGAAACGGGATAGAAAGAAGTGTAAACAAGTTTCCTACAATTCTCCAATAGAGGATCTAGGTATCTTAGATTTTGGTTATGTCTGCAATTGTTTATAGACAATCTTAGATAAACTCCTTTGCGTATTGTAGATTCATCTGAAGGAATCCAATTGGTAGCCATGAATTACCCAGAACCCACAATGTATGATATTCTACTGACATCTCTTGGTTTATCAAACAAGATTGTTTCTGATATGAAGAAAAGAAGGTANCAAAATAAAAACAATAATCAAAATAAAACGATTAAGGTAACAACACAGAGCTGAGACAAATCTCGTTACCTTAACTCAATAAACACCCGCTGTGTACTCAGTTTGATTGCGTTTTTGAGTCCCAGGATAGAACTGTGTGATTAGACCGTTG
>OVBA01004342.1:0-23877 GCA_900406435.1 Lepidium aucheri | reverse complement strand
ATATATATATATATATATATATATATAGTCGAAAATAATAATTAAGCTTAGTGGAAATCGGTAAAAAATAAACAACAGTCATCTTACTTTATACTTTATACTTTATACAATCAATCCTACTATGGATTTTTTTATTTTATTTTAAAAGATTCTATTTTGACAAAATTATCTAAATATAATATCTATCAACTAAGTATATCTCTTAAGCATTAATATATCAAAAAATCTAAAACCAAGATATGATTAAATACATTTACATTTTCATCTAGTGCCGATAATCAACTTGATTTTATCTTAAGATGAAATGTAATAAGCAGTTTTAGAAGATATCAAATATTTGAAAATGTTACTAATAATAAACATATAATTTGAAATAATTTTTATTGGAATATCTTTTTATATTGCTTATTATTTTTTTTGTTAATTTAAGGGTTACATAAAAATAATTCAAGTAACATACAAAGAACGACACACATAGTTATAATCTATATATATATATATATATATAATTAGAATCATCAATCTATAATAAACGAGATCACCGTACACAAAATTAATAATAAACACGTGCCAACCTAATTCATTTGAATATATATATATATATATATATAATGTCCTCTTAATTATTGCTTGAATCTCATAATTAAAAGCCAGAACTATAATATATACACTACATTTTACATAGAATAAACTTACAATTTCGTATGCAACGAAATGTCAATTCTAATTCAAATAAACATAATGCAAATAACTTGAATTAAACAGAAATGTTTGTTCACGCTATTCATAATGACAACGTTCGTAATTATATTAGTGGATTGACTTAATGCTAATCTTCAGAGTGAATTTGTGTAATATACACAAACAAAACCAAAACCCAGCAAATGGTTATTCCAATTTTATAATCAAGTGAGTATCTATGGGTTCATTGTGGTAAGTGACTAAATTGTCCTCCAACGCTTTTAATGCTCTATCTCTGATTGTTACACGATAACATAAAATTTACCGGGTCACAAATATATTATATACGAACATATGTAGTACATATTAATATATTTATTAGCTGGTAACATAAATATATACCAGGTAACACATATATTACCTGCTAACTTATATAGACAGTACCCGAGTAGCATAAATTGTAAACGGTAAGCAAAAAATTAGATGGTACAGAAGCACATATATGGTAAAGTTCGAGTCAAATAGTACCCATTAACGAATATGTTATCTGTATAATATATATTACCCGCTAACACATATTTTAGCAGATAAAACATATGTTAACATGTACATGAATTTACTAATACAAATATTAGCATATAAAATATATGTTAACGTGTATATTAGTATGCTAACACATATACATGAGTGAGATATATAATATATGCTATCACCACCACCAACACCGACCACTCCATTACCAACACCGAGCATATGTCACTGTCCTGATCGAACAACTCGATGAATCCACCGAAGATCCTTTTCTTTATCTGATCCTACTCTTGATTTCACATAAATGATTGCTACCTAAGAATAACCATGAGATACGAATATAGTTAGCGACTACGAGCAGACATAGTAGGCAGAGACGAAAGCAATACGGTAAGATAATAGTAACCAGAAGACTTGGCGACTACAAGAAAATATAACATGCATAGACGACAACAATATGGTAAGGTAACAGTAACCAGAAGTCCTGTAAACATGACACATCAATGATTCTGGAAAATGTGGTTACGAAATCAGGACCTAGATTTTCAAGAAACATGATTTAAGATTTTCATTGGGGACCAGACCCTAATTTTCATTGGAATACAGAGAAATCATGGCAGATTTGAACAACATGCCTAGGAAATTGGTGGAGAAACTTGAAGAAATCAGTAACGTCCCTAGCTTTATAAGTTGTTAATTTTTTTGTTGGTTGTAGGTGTATTTGCAAAAGGAAAGTCAAAAGGAACAACTGAAGATATAGACGAAGCATCAAAATAGCAATTATTCTCATCGATTTAAAATTTTCACGATTTAAAATCGAAAATCAAACTAGAAAAAAAATGTAAATCGATGAAGTTTTTTTCTTTGTAAACGATGAAGAAAAAGATAAGATAAGGGAGAGAACCTAAAACAAAGGGAAGAGAGAGAACATGAGAGAATGTGAGAAATATAAGAGAAAGGACAAAAAAGGACATAAACATTATACTATTAACTTATGAATTGTAGGGCGGGTAGATAACCAATTAGCATAAGTTTTGTGTGTATTGAGTTAAATTACTCTAATTCTTATCCCTTTAATTATGTTAGTTTCGAAAAATGACACATTAATGATTCTAGTCAGTTGGTTTGCCCCTGATTTAGTTAGGCACTAGATGGTGAATTTGAGTTCTGTTAGCTCCAGGTGAAACATTGAGACTATGGATAAGACTTTGTTAATCCAACGAGTAATGTTGACCATAAATTGTAGCTTTACCATTTTTTGTCCATTTCTTCATCCTTCAAACATATATAATTGTTTATGTATTTATATTGTTTTGTTTAACTCTTATAATTAAATTATCGTTATTAAAGAATATCTACATGCATGTATATAGGGATGTCAAAATGGGTAAATCCAACCCAACCCAACCCAACCCATTATCCAATGGGTTTAAGTGTTAATGGGTTATGGTTAACACATTACCCATTTATTTAATGGATTTGGTTGGTCAGTTACCCATTTTATTTAACGGGTTTGGACGGGTTCCTGGATAACCCGTTAACTATTTTTGGGAAATATAATAGTTTAATTATTTTATCTTCGATAATAATTGTTGAGATTTTTTAGATATTTTTTTTATTTTAATAGTTGAATTTAGTTGTTTTTACAAATAGAGGAAGAAAAAGAGGAGATAAGTAAAAAAAGGAGAGAGAAGTAAAAAAAGAGGAGAGAGAGTAAAATGAACAGAAATAGTAAAATAAAGAGAGAGAGTAAAATGAAAAGAGAGAGAGAGAAAGAGGAGAGAGAGTAATGAAAGAAAAGAGAGTAAAATGAGGAGAGAGAAGAAAAGAATAGAAAGAGTAAAAGAGGAGAGAGTAAACAAGAGGAGAGAGAGTACTAAAAGAGAAGAGAGAGTAAAAAAAATAGAGAGAGAAAAATAGGAGAGAGAAGTAAAAGAGGAGAGAAAGTAAAAAAGAGGAGAGAGAGTAAAAAAGAGGAGAGAGGGTAAAAAAGAGGAGAGAGAGTAAAAAAGAGGAGAGAGAGTAACAAAGAGGAGAGAGAGTAAAAAAGAGGAGAGATAATAAAAAAGAGGAGAGAGTAAAAAGAATAGAGAGAGAAAAAGAGAAGAGGTAAGTAAAAAAGAGGAGAAAGAGTAAAAAAAGGAGAGAGAGAGTAAAAAGAATAGAGAGAGAGAGTGAAATGAGGACAGAGAGTAAAAAGATGATAGAGAGTAAAAAATATAAAGAGTAAAAAAGAGGCGAGAGAAGTAAAAAAGAGGAGAGAAATTAAAAAAGAGAAGAGAGTAAAAAAGAGGAGAGAGAGTAAAAAATAGGGGAAAGAGTATGTGAGAAGATCCCACATCGGGAATTTGAATGAGACTTGAGTACTATATATAAGATAAGGGTCTCTCCACTCATTGCCAATTGGTTTTGAGTTAGAAGCTCATAATTTAACATGATATCAGCGCCAGAACTCACACTGCCCCACCCGAACTGATCCGGCCCATCGAAAGAGGCCCGATTAATCTGACCCAAAATTGAATTGTCGAGACTAATAGCTAGACGAGCCATTGTCTCGAGGGAGGTGTGAGAAGATCTCATATCGGGAGTGTGAATGGGACTTGAGTACTATATATAAGATAAGGGTCTTTCCACTCATTGCCAATTGGTTTTGAGTTGGAAGTCCATAATTTAACAGAATAAAAAAGAGGAGAGAGAGTAAAAATGAGGAGAGAGTAAAAAGAGAGGAGAAAATAAAATGAGAAGAAAAAGTTAAAAGAGTAGAGAGAGAAAAAGAGGAGAGAGAAATAAAAATGAAGAGAGAGTAAAAAAATATAGAGAGAAAAATGGGTTGGTTTGTAGTTTAAATTTTAAATGTTAACAAGTTAACGGGTTAATTCGTTTCGATCCATCTACCCATTAGAACCCAACTCATTCCAACCCAAAACCAATTAACAGATCAACTCATTAAACTTGTTAACTAATTAGGGTTAAAAATTTCAACTCTAATAGGTTGATGAGTCTGGATTAGATTGGATCGACCCTTTATTTTTTATTCATTTTGACACCCCTACATGTATATACAGAGGTAGATATATATGATAATGAGTGGCCAATATCAGTGTCATGCCAAGACATATGAAAGCATGGGGCAACATTTAACAAAAAATTATGGTAACAGAATAGTTTTATATTGTATATAAAAATCTTTATATTACTACATAATATTTAGTATAACAAGAATTTTGAACCATGTACATATTTTTTTATCAAAAAAAAAATCAAAATATATTGAATCCTGTAATAAAATCATTTAATCATTTTTTTGACAAAGAGATCGAACTTCACTAATTAAACCAGAACTTGGTTGGTACAAATAGTAAAGGTTGTCTTCGTTATTCTATCTGCAGCTGAATTAAAGTTGTAATGAACAAAATTAAACAAAATCAAATCGAAAGATTGGAGAAGATTAGATATGTCCCCGGAGAGCCTGTGTTTATGGCTCAGATTAAAATATTGGAATCAGAATTCATTGTTATTTTCCTGAATCCTCTTGAAATCGCATTTTCCAGTAGAGCTCGCATTGCTAGAGTTTTAGCCATTAATGGCGAACTCACGAGACTTAATACTTGTAAGAACTAATTTATAAAAAAAATGTGGTCTTTTTGTTTAATAAATTGTTGGGGGCTAGGCCAAATGCCCCATTTGATCAAGGAAAGGCATGGTTCTAAGTGGCGGNGGGGGGGGGGGGGGGGGGCACTTGCTATTAAAAAAAAAATAATGTGATTTTGTTAGGTAAATTTTTTGCTAGTTTTAATTATGCAACCATCAAAATAAAAAAAAATTGCCCCCATCTTCTAATCCCAAAGATTATTCTAAAATATTTATTTTAATTTTATAAATAAGTCCATTTATTATATATTCAAAATCTTCTAAAATACTTTCACACATTTGATTGTGTGTTTTATATGCAACAAATATTTTTGTTTTATTTTGGGATTAATCCATAGTTTTGAAAAGGAAAGATCAATAAGATATTTTGAATATCATGTTACTTGTAGACTCAACTAAGCAAAAGTTATCGAGACTCGGAGATGATAGATGACCGTTTTATATTGTGGTTCAGAGAGACTTAAAGATATTTTATATTGTTCTTGATTTATAAGTTCAAGAGTTCAATAATCCTTTTAGGCCTTGAGTTTTCTTGATAAAGAAAAGTTGGTGAAATTGATTAAGTTTTATCTAGATGACTTTATCTATGGAGAGATTTTGACTTTTGAGCAACAACTTAATTAATATTTACACTCAAAATAAGCACAAAGATGATAGATTTTAAGAATTTGAAATATTTTAGAGACCTTTCTATTTAATTTGATGCTAAACCCCCAAAAGTATATCACACAATCCTTTGGTTTAAGTATTTGTGAAGTTAGTTTTAATATGCAATCGAATTAGAGACCGATTTCTAAATGATTGTTTCGTTTGTTTTATTGAAAATGAGTTGTTTGAGTTTATCTCAAATAAAAAATTAAATGTTAAATGAGCATATGATAGTTTTATGAAAATTCATCAAAAAATTATAAACTATTTTATGCTATATTTTTTGATCCCGGTAATAAAGTTTTTAGATCCGTACATTGTATATATATAGAGAGAAAATATATATATAATTTAATATTCAGAATCAATATTCAAAGGACATCATTTTGGTAAAAACTAACTTTTCAAAATACAAATTTATAAACAATTCATGACATGACATAGTGAGATACAAATTTTTAAGATAGATATTATACAAAAAATCTATCTTAGGACAATTACAAAAATAAAAATTATTTTAAATATATATATATATATGCATGTAGATATTTTTAACAAAAAATGTTTTAAAAAAATATATTACACAAAATTGTTAAGATAGATAACGACTTAAACAATCTATTGTATTATTAGTTGTGAATTTATACATAAGTTGATCGAAACTTTAAATCAGGACAAATACAAAAACACAAATGACTTTACACAGAAAGTGATTTGTCTGTTGGCACATACACAGACTGGCAGATCGCATAATTCTAGATCTTTCATATATTTTTGATTTGATCACTCTCAGTATTTAAATACTCAAATCTGTCCTCAGGTTGGAGGATGAAAACTATGAATGTTCAAATTGGACATGAATTCTTGAACTGAACTTGTCCCAAAGCCTCCTGAGTCACATTCACATGCACCTAATTATTCTCAGTCGAGAACATGTACGTAGAGAGAGTAATAACATATGAACTTTTATCTCAAAACTAATTAACAATGAATAAAATGTTAACTCATATATTATATATTACATTAAAATCATCTTAATTTTCGATGTTACATAAAATCGTGTAAAATATCAAATGTGATGGCGACAAACAAAATAAATCAAAATGAAATTGTCCAAAAAGGTGACAGAAAGAAAATTAGGGTTTAGATTTCTGCTAAGTAGAAACAGACATAAGTTTATTACATATATATTCATATGAGAGGATCAAAACCCTAAACTTATGAAAATTACAGAATATATACAGTAATTGCCAGTTTGTACAGATAAATACACAGAATTTGTGTCAAATACTTCCAGATTTCCAACCTATTTTTGACTATATATAATATCTCTTAATCATAAAGTTTTCAGTTAAGTTTTCTGATTATAATAAAAATGACTCTATTTGAAATAAAAATGCACTTATATATAAGGAAATTAAACAGTTCTTTTCAAGCAACATTATGCTATAATATTTCTATAATAATTTAATCATTTCTATATAAGGAGTTATATATATAAGATTCTTGATTGTACGCATGTGAGTGTGTATTTTAGGCCAAAGTGACCACGATGGATAATTCAGCAATACAGCATGACGCAACTTTAGGAATATTGCACCATTAGTGAAAAATAAAACAATGTCAAATCAAATATCTTATAATTTGAACTCTAAACTGGATATTATTCAAAACTTCAAAAGATTTTAATCCATACATACTTACATACATTCTAAATTGCAAATCTTATTGGATTTTCTGTCATAATAAAAATTATTTCTTTTTTTGTTAAATTTAACATTTGGGATAATAAATTATATATATACATATTATGTTCTAATAATTTTTTCTCTTCATTTTTTTTTTGGGTTAAAGAAACAACTGTTGTATAATATAATTTTGAATAATAATTTATATCTATTTTTAAAGAAAAAAGGATTTGCATTAAAAATAAAAATATCTAGCCTCCGATAGTCCGCCTCAGCCTCATCCGGAAGCTTCAAAAGCCACAATAAGCTCCTTTCAGCCACAAAACCAAAATTAAGAGAAAGCTGTCTAAAATAAAAGAATTTTGAGAAAGAAAAAATAAAAGAGAAGAAAATATTGAATTCCTTATAATTAAAATCGTGCTTTTGAGCTTTTAATTTTGTCATCGTGCTTTTGAGTAATTCTTTTAAAAATTATAGTATATAATAAAAAATAGAAATTGGGCATGTGAGTGTCCCATGAAAAATCAGGACCGTTCGAATCACTTTCCAAACTTCTATTTATTCTCAAACTTCTCTTCTCTTCAACATTCAAGCTTGAAACTTGCTTTCTGCTTCTTCCTTCTTCCTTCTTTGTTATATCATATAATTCTCTCATATCATATCACTTATATAAAAAAAAACAAAAACACCAAAACTAAATATAAGTTTAGTTTTATCATACTCCTCCCAAAACTCACCCACACATATAATCCAAATCCAAATCCAACATCATCTCAAATGTCTTGTCTAGAGATTTATAACAACAACGTAAGTTATTTAACTATAATCTTGTCCCTTCAATAGAATCTATTTTGCGTTGATACTATAATAAATGTTTATAAGATTTTGTTACTTGTTCTGACCANAAAAAAAAAAAAAAAAAAAAAAGATTTTGTTACTTGTGGTTAAGATTCTTGTTTCTCGAATTTCGTATGTGACTACAAAAGGAAAATTTACTATATAAAAAAGTTAGTAATTATTATACTAAACAATTTCAAAAGTTTTTTGCTAGCTCAAGAAGAGCATGATTAAAAAAAAGAGAGCATGTTTAGTGCAATGGAGAGTCACGATCTTTATGTACAAAATACATTTAGCTCAACATCTTCTCTTTTCTTATTTTCCAAAGTTTTTTCATTTAATAAAGAATAGATTTATTAAGCTATTCTTATTTTGTAACAGTTATATATATATATATAAGTGTTTTTCCTTTTGGTACTGCAATTTAATATCCACAATAAATCCAACTAATCTTGAAAATTGTGTATGCAAAATGGAAAATACGTGGCTATAAAGAAAAAGAAGAAAAAGAGATTGAATACATACAATAAAACAAAAGAAAAAACGTTTATAGTTACTTTTTTTGATCAAGTTCCGGAATCTAAAAACTATCAAACTCAAGAATCTCACCGTGTCAAAAAAGACAAAAAAGTGGTAGATACTATCAGAGATTAACAACAACATATATTTGCATCTTCTTACACATTAAAAAATAAAAGAATATATAGAGATTAATTCGAGTTAAATGTAAATGAAAATGCAGATAATGAAGAAGAAAGAAGGAGAAGAAGAAGAAACAAGAGATGGAACTGTTGATTTCTATGGTCGTCCTTCTATTCGTTCCAGTTCAGGCCAATGGGTTGCTGGCATCGTCATTCTTCGTATGTGTTCTCTTCTCTTATCAAAATAAAATAAAAATATAGAAGCTTATGTTATTATTTTTTTGTTTATTTCACGTCTTTATCTTAAAGATACCAACACATACAAACTCATGGTCTAGACATAAGTACATATTTTATTATTATGGATCCTATCATGTCATGTTCTTTCAGCTGGATTCATAGTATGAGTATATGTCTTAATTAATACAGAAACACACATGCTTACATATATAAATGTAACGAATACAGATAGGTATCGATTGACATCGAAATGATGTATATCTAAAAGTGTGTAGATTGGTTGCTATGCATACTTATCTTTGGTGTAATAACTTATCAGAGAAATAAAGAAAGTGACAAATAAACAAATTATATTAAAAATTAACTTGATGTTTTTACGTGTCAAGACATATACATGTGTTCAAACGTAGGCTGCATGTGTGGTAAAAAACCCTAACCACATGATTTTATTTATTTTTAATTAATTATTTTACCTATATTAGTTATGATAAAATTAAACATATAGATGGACACTTTTCAATCATTTTCTCCATGAAAGAAGTTTGTTCAAACGTAAGTAATACATACTCCGAATGATTGAGTGTGTTCTTAAATTACGGATTTAATTAGTTTGTCATTTTAGAATAACTAAAAATGAAAAACACTTTCAGATTTTAAAGTGATTCTATAAATGGTGATAGATATTTATGTTTTTTAATGAAAGTTAGCCAAAAAGAAAGAAATAAACTATTTTGAGGAAGACAAGACTACTATATTTTTGTATCAAAAATAACAAAATAAAATTCATATAATAACATAAGTGCAAGGAAAGCATTTGTGAGTGGAATTACGTTGCCTTACACGTAGTTACCCATCTCGTTTGCTTATGCCACGTGACTCTTCTTCACATTTTTCTTGTTAATAATTTATTACATTTTCTATAAAAAAAAATTTAATATTGCACAAAGTATGCTATTTTATACTATTTGTAAGAGTTTTTAGTGGTTTTCCTTTTTCGTTTTGGTTTGTTTTAGTTAATAAAATCCATGTAATATTTTAAATAAAAAAAGAAGAAAATTGTTGGTTAATGATTTGTATTTTGCATGTGGAATTCAATTTGCTAAAATTTTAGTGATTTGTATAATTTCATTTACTTTCGTTAGAAGGTGGAACAATTATATAGGCGTCATAAATACTATCCAACAAAAGAAATGTTAACATCATCTTGACGAACACGTAATAACATTCATTCATTCAATTATTATCAATCATTCCAGTTCTGGTTCCTTTCAAATCAATAATAATTATTTGGTGTACTAGCTAAACCAGATTCTAATCGAATTTGTTTATTAAACCGGTTTAACAGTGAACCAAGGATTGGCGACACTAGCGTTCTTTGGAGTTGGAGTGAATTTGGTGCTGTTCCTGACGCGCGTTTTGCAACAGAATAACGCAGATGCAGCAAACAATGTTAGCAAATGGACAGGAACTGTTTATATCTTTTCATTGGTCGGAGCCTTTCTCAGTGATTCTTACTGGGGTCGTTACAAGACTTGTGCTATCTTCCAAGTCATTTTTGTCATCGTAAGTAATAACAGAGAGAAATCAAAATCTTAATATTGCGTTTGTAACGTTTTAAGCTTGAGTCTTAACAACTTCTTTCTGATATGAAAACGCAGGGACTTTCATCGTTATCACTATCATCGTACATGTTCTTAATCAGACCACGAGGTTGTGGAGATGAAGTCATGCCTTGTGGTTCACATTCCATGATGGAGATAACAATGTTTTACTTCTCCATCTACTTGATCGCATTGGGATATGGAGGTTACCAACCAAACATTGCTACACTTGGAGCAGATCAATTCGATGAGGAGCATCCTAAAGAAGGATATTCAAAGATTGCGTTTTTCAGCTACTTCTACCTTGCTTTGAACCTTGGATCACTCTTCTCAAACACCATCTTGGGATATTTTGAGGATGAGGGTATGTGGGCACTCGGGTTTTGGGCGTCCACTGGCTCTGCTGTTATTGCTTTGATTCTTTTCCTCGTTGGAACACCAAGGTACCGATATTTCCAGCCCACTGGGAATCCTCTTTCGAGGTTTTGTCAAGTTTTGGTTGCTGCAACGAAGAAATCATCTGTGGAAGTCCCGGCAAAAGGGAGAGAGGAGATGTTTGATGGAGACAGCCAAGGGAAAAAGAGTTCAGAAAATACAGGGAGGAGGATAATGCATACTGATGAATTCAAGTAAGTTGCGAAAACTCTGCAGTTTTTCTCATATACTTGAATGCCATCAAGTGTTCTAACATTTTTTTTTTCTGTACTTGCAGGTTCTTGGACAAAGCTGCGTACATTACAGCGAGAGATCTCGATGACAAGAAACAAGGTGGAGTAAATCCATGGAGGCTCTGTCCGGTGACACAAGTCGAGGAAGTCAAGTGCATTCTTAGACTGATGCCAATATGGCTCTGCACTATAATTTACTCTGTTGTATTCACCCAAATGGCCTCTCTCTTTGTGGAGCAAGGAGCTGCGATGAATACCAGTATCTCGGATTTCAAAATCCCTCCTGCAAGTATGTCCAGCTTCGACATCCTTAGCGTTGCTTTGTTCATATTCCTATACCGCAGAGTTCTCGAACCAATAGCCAACAGATTCAAAAAGAACGGGTCAAAAGGGATCACAGAGCTTCACAGGATGGGAATTGGACTTGTCATTGCTGTCATAGCTATGATTGCAGCAGGGGTTGTGGAATGCTATAGACTTAAGTATGCAGACAAGAGTTGCACTCACTGTGATGGCTCAAGCTCCTTAAGCATCTTCTGGCAGGTAATGAACACAAAACCCCAATCCAGTCCCAAAATCAATCACTTACATAAGAAAATTCTGAGTCATGACAATCTTCTTCTCTTTGCAGGCTCCACAATACTCGCTCATCGGGGCATCAGAAGTGTTCATGTACGTGGGTCAGCTTGAGTTCTTCAACGCACAGACACCAGACGGGCTAAAGAGCTTTGGGAGTGCTCTTTGTATGATGTCAATGTCGATGGGGAACTTTGTGAGTAGCTTGTTAGTAACAATGGTGGTGAAAATCTCTTCAGAGGATCACATGCCTGGTTGGATTCCAAGAAACCTAAACAAAGGTCACTTGGACAGATTCTACTTCCTCCTGGCAGCGTTGACTAGCATTGACTTGGTGGTATACATAGCCTGTGCAAAGTGGTACAAATCTATACAACTAGAAGGGAAAGATGAGATGCAAGACATGAGTGACTATGAAGATGATACAGAGAGTGAGGAGGACCGAGAGAAGGATTCTAAAGTCTAACAAATGACAAATGCGTGTTTGGTTTTCAGTTTTTCCGGTGATGTAACAACAAACTGATTGATAAATAAAAGACTAAATCGGATTGATCTTTTTCGAAATGACTGCTTTAAACTCCTCAACCATAAAAACTTAAACGGTCATGTGTTTTGTGGGTTACTCTTACCAGTAAGTATGGGATGAGTGAGACAGAAATCCTCCTTTATACATTAAACATTTAGACACTCAACAAAGACAAGAAACAATATATATAAAAAAATCTTCAATAACTCAAAATATATATTGTTGTATGATTCATTGTGAGTGATTCAAAAAATATGGATCAAAGCGTGTGAGACAACCAAAGCTGGGCAAAGTCAGAGGTGTTGAAGCTCAAGGAGTAAAAACATCAACCTATTTTTATCTTACGGACTTGTATCAGATGTGTTGATTCTTCACGCCAAATAGGTTGCGCACCGCTTTGGACAAGAGTTACATGTTGTCCTTCCCTGAGCATATCCTCGTCCTGAGCGATATATATAACATATAAGAGTTAACATAACTGCGTTTTCAATTAGAAAAAAGTGTAAAGTTGATATAGATGAGAAGGAATTTGGCTAATGTACCTGTAAGAGTTTCAGAGACCGAGCATATGTGTCTTCTGCGTCATCTGAGAACTCCATATATATAGGCATGACACCTTGATAAAGAGCTAGCCTTTGCATTATCCTTCTCCTAGAGGAAATAAACCACCACATCGATCAAACCCAAATTTGTTATTTAAAAGTTGATTACATAGGACATTTCCTGAATGACAGATAAACGACACTTACTGGTTTGTGAAGGCAAAAATTGTTGAGCACGGGCGGTAATGGCTTAGAAGCACTGCCATGGATCCAGTTCTAGTGAATAGAATTATTGGAGTGCTCAGTGTATTTGCCATTATAGAAGCATGAAAAGCAAACATTTGTCCCATGTGACCCTATAGCAAGAATGATAGTTATAAAACTACACATTTGACTAATATACAATATTTAATGTTACTAATATGAGGAATGTGAGTACCTTGTAAGCAGTGTTACGGATTGCGGAGGTTCTGACAGGTAGACTTGCTTCAGTTCTCAACGCCACAGTATGCATTACGTTAACAGCTTTCAGTGGAAACCTGACATCAAATTAGAAATATAAGAACATTTCAAGATCACATGGCATGTAAGTTCTAGTGAAGGAATAGATAAGGAATTAGTTTGAAATACGAACTTTCCGTGTGCAGTTTCACCAGAAAGCATGATCGCATCTGCACCTTCACGTACTGCAATTGCAATGTCAGAAACTTCAGCTCTTGTAGGCGTTGGATGATTAATCATACTCTCTAGCATGTTTGTGGCGACAATCACCGGTTTATGAATGCTCCTACACCTTCTGATTATCTCTTCCTAAAATTAAGGTATAATAGCAAAAGCCTTAATATCAATCAAGTCTATGGCAGTGTATCATAAACCAGTCTTGGATTTACCTGTAACAAGGGGACCTCTTCAATGGGAAGTTCAGCTCCAAGATCTCCACGAGCAACCATTGCCTAATAAAGCATTGATAATTATATAAGTTAATGAAAAACTCAGCACTAAGCATCAATATATCAACTATGATCATAGAAAAGACTTTGTAACCAACCCCATCACAAGCAGATATGATAGACGGAAGATTCTTAATAGAGTCGGCACTTTCAATTTTCACAATCACCGATATGTCTGCACTGCAGGCTATCAAAGCATTTGGAAGGCTTTTGAGTATCACAGGAAAATCACCAGTGCAATAGTAGAATAAAGAAATCGGGACAAGCTTACATTTGAGATAGTTCTTCAACTCGTGGACAACTTTAGCATCCTTAACAAAAGAAACGGCATAGAAATCTACTTGGTTGTCCACTCCAAATTTTATGTCTTCCCAATCTTTATCTGCAGATCATTCAGAAACATGGAATTAGAGAAGGTCCTTAATGCAACATATATGGAAACCATAATCTGATTTTAACCTGTTATGGAAGGAAGAGTCGCACTCTTTCCACGAACATTCAAGTGACGTCTCGACTGAAGCTCTCCACCGTCGACAACTACACACTTCACCAAATCGCTCGTCTTTGATTTAACAGCTAACGACATCATTCCACCTAGTATAAAGACACAAAAAGCCATCTCTTATCACAAATGCACTAAAACAGATTTCAGTACTCTTAGGTGTAGATCCTTTACCATCTACCAAAAGTATGTCTCCAACTTCGACATCGTTTACGAAATCATCATAATTTACACTGACGGTGTCTTTCAGTGAGACACCTCTCTTGATAGTAAAATTAAACTCTTGACCCTCTTCAAGGTGTATCGGCTGAGGTACATCCCCGCTTCGAACCTCAGGACCCTACACAAACATACAAACAAAATAAGAACAAAGACTACAACTTTCGTGAATCAAAAACAGATACGAAGATTATACCTTTGTATCCAACATTATAGCAATGGCTTTGTCTACAAACAGAGAATTGTATTCCTTAACAAGATCAATAGTTTTCTGGTGAGAAGCATGATCTCCATGAGACATATTCAAACGAGCCACATTCATTCCAGCTTCTCCGAGTTTCCAAATCATCTCTCGAGAACTCGAGGATGGTCCAATCGTGCACACTATCTTAGTTTTCCTCCTTGAATCATGACTTGTTCTAGAATCGGCCAATTTATATGAATCAACAGAAGAATCCATCACTCCCTACAATGATTCCACCCCAAAAGAAAAACACATTCAAAACCAGACAGACGAGTAACAACAATCAGATTATTCTCTAATGATACTAATTCTTAACATATTCTTTTAAGCAGAACGTGACAAACACGAAAACGAAAAAAAAAGTAGAAGAAGCAAAAATCACCAGTTGGGGGAAATAGAAAGGAAAAAGGATTCATTTTTCACTCACCCCATCGAAAGCGCCGTTATCTGCATAAGCTGTAACTTTCCGGCTATCTTCAGTGATCTTAATCGATCTGATGGAGAGAGAACATTGACGGAGAGTGACACTAGACCTTCCGCCGGAACCGATTAGCGTTCGTCGGAACGCAGAGGGTAAAACTCCTATATTGTTGGAGGAGGAGAGAGTGCGATCCACCTTCATTCCCGTCGAGATTTGACCTATCGCCGCCATGTGCACAACACCTGAAACAGAGATTGTGCAGAGGAGAGAGAGAAATGAAGGTAGAGAGAAAGAGTTGTGTTAACGTCTAGTGGAGATATATATGAGAGAGAGGAAGAGAGGGAAGAAGGGGCGGAGAAAGAGAGAGAGAGAGAGAGAGAGAGAGAGAGAGAGAGAGATAGAGAGAGAGGGTTTCGTCTTCTTCTATTGGTTTGTTTGGTAGACAGTTACACTGAACCCTCTGACTCACAAGGAAGCACATAAGTTCTCTGATATTTCTCAACTATAGTTCCTCTGTCTGTCTTCTCTCTCTTCACATTCACATATAAGCCAATGTTGATCTTGTTTCTTTTTTCTTTTGGTCAGCAACTTGATTTTCTTCTTTGGCCATATAAGTTTTTTTTATATGAAAAGTAAAATATCATAAAAGTGTAGGCTTTAAAAAATGTGAATAGTAGTGGTGGGTTTGGACGAATTCAAAATCTATTTGGAAAGCTTAAGTTCAATGAAAAGAGT
Organism: Lepidium aucheri; assembly: GCA_900406435.1. Classification (NCBI taxonomy): domain Eukaryota; kingdom Viridiplantae; phylum Streptophyta; class Magnoliopsida; order Brassicales; family Brassicaceae; genus Lepidium; species Lepidium aucheri. Next base: position 7,976 of record OVBA01004342.1, on the reverse strand, counting down.
TCATTTTATTGGACAGTCTAGATAGCTTGAGTTTGCAAGAAAAAAAATAATAATCCAAAAATCTGAAAAGAATTATGAGTTATAATTTTTATATTGAATCTTGCAAGACGGAGGTGGATATATCGACTGATTGTGAGACAGTGTTAAAAATAATAAATCGTTCAGAAGAGTGGCCGGCTTTCTTTATCAGGAAGAGTTTTCGAGACTAAATTATTTATTTCTTTATATCTCTTTCTGTTATTCCCAGATCTCTTAATCATAAAGCATATATTCTAGCATATAAGGGAGAACGCTTATGATTTTTTGATGTAACTCTTTACCATTGTGACTTGTTATAATACAATCTATTATTGACAAAAAAAAAGAAATTTTGCGAGATTGAAGAAGAATGTAAAAGTAAAAGCGATCTTTTATAAAGCGAATGCGCTCAAAATATAAAAAGATAAGAGATGATTCAAGGAAAATCAAAGAATACACGAGGAAGAATAAACTAATTAGAATTGAGAATAATTTGGTTTCCTAGACTAGATTTTTTTTGCTAAGAAGCAGGTGGACTTGTCCATGATCTAGCTTGACATTAGGGGTGAGTTTGAATCCTACCGGTTTCAGTGGAAACAATTTGGCTATGAATCGGATTTTGATTTTGTGGATCCCATTGCTATTAGAAAAAATAGAAAGATTGACAAGGAAAAAAAAAGTTAGATCTCTTTCTTTCCTTAAATCTTGTTAGTTTGCCCATTGACACCAAATTTTTTTACAAACTACTACTCTCCTCTTGTCCGATTTAGAATCGTTTGCAAACAATGGAATATTCTCTTCGAGGACAAAAAAATCATCCACAACCACAAGTTTTCTTTTTTTTTAACAAGATACAAGATCCATTCAGTTACGTTTTAATTCATTTTAACAAGATACAAGATCCATTCAGTGAGCATCAGTCCCTAGATCGAGTGTAAGCTTAAATTAGTAAGAAAATACAATTATACAAACATTTTGTGCTTAAACTCTCATCAATGACAGAGAGTCAACGGTTTATCTTCGTCCTCAAGCATTTGATTACCAGAAAAGAATGGCAATATCATCTGAGTAACTTCACAAGAAGACTTATCACCAGAGAGAAACACATTAGCTCTTCCATTAAGCACAATCCAACTACAACCTGGTGTCTTCTTCACTCTTTTTAAACCCATCCCTTTCCTCATCTCATTCTCCATTTCATGTCTCCCTAAACCAGCATACACGTTACATAGCGCCACATGTCCTGGTGCATTAACTGGGTCCAGCTCTAGTAGCCGCATTGCGGCCCGTTCTGCTATGCCTTCTGCATCTCTGTCTCTCCAATTTAGTCCGCATAAGCCGAGCAATGCGCCGTAGACCCTAGTGTCTGGTGTAAAAGGCAGAGTTGAGATGAACTCCTCTGCTTCTCTTAGTTTCCCAGCTCGGCCTAAGAGGTCTATCATCGAGATGTAATGCTCGATCCCGGGTTGTATTGAATACGTTTCTTTCATCGCTTTGAACAACTCTAGACCTCTGGTGATAAGTCCAGAGTGGCTACAAGCTGAGAGGACTGCAAGAAATGTTACAGAGTTCGGTTTTATCCCTGAATCGAGCATCTCTTTGAACAGTTCTAAAGCTTTATCAGCTAAGCTGTGATGCGATAACCCCATAATCATAGAGTTCCAGGAAATTGTATCTTTTCGGACCATCTTTGAGAATATCTCAGAAGCATCATCTATGGCTCCGCATTTTGCGTACATCGAAACAAGGGAATTTTGAAGGATGAGATCAGGATCATAGCAAGCTGTCCTCTTTGCAATCACGCAGTGTAAATGCTTCCCTTGATCGAGATTCGAAGTGGCACCAGCTGAGCTAAGAAGAACAGAGTAAGTCGAGTTTAAAGGTTTCAGACCATGTCTCACCATATCTGACAATAGAGACGCAGCTTCTGCAAAAAGCTCGTTTCGTACAAGACCTGAGACCATAACCGTCCATGTAACCCCATCTTTATCTTGAAGTTTCTGAAACAGATCAAAGGCTCTCCATATATCGCCTGCGTCTAGATACCCATCGATCATCGATGTCCAAGATACTTTGTCCTGTAAGCTCTCGACTTTCTGAAACAGAGTTTGAGCTCGTTCCAAATCCCCGTACTTTAGATAACTTTTAATCATAATGTTACACGACTGCAAATCAAAGCTTTCATTGAGCAGAGATTCCGCTGAAGCAATCAAACCAGATGATGCATACATATGAACAAGACTTTTCGCCAACCTTCTATCGTGATCCACACTTTCCCAACCATTAGATATAACTTGTGCGTGCAATTGCTCGCCAAGACGGTGAAACCCCACCCCAAGACCGCCACAAGCATAAGCAAGAGAGATGAGAGTCTCTCCATTCGGTGATATTGCATCAAGATCCTTCTTCATTACAAGAAAAAGTATCAATGCTTCTCCATAGTATTCATTCCAAGCCAACCCACTGATCATGGCTGTCCAAGAAACAACATTTCTCTCAGGCATCTCACGAAACAATCTATAAGCTTCATGAATATCTCCATACCGACAATATCCGTATACCATACTCGTCCAAGTAACTACATTTTTCTCACTCATGGATTCAAACAAGAGTTTAGCTTCATCCATTCTATCATTCTCAATATAGCCTTTAATCATAGCATTACATGACACAATATCTCGGCTAGGCATAGCATCGAACACCTGTTTCGCTTTCTCCATATCCCCATTCCTAATCAAACCCGTGACCAATGTGTTCCATGAAACCACGTTTCTTTCAGGCATTTCATCGAACAACTCAACCGCATCTTCACTCCTTCCATCATCACAAAGAGCAGTAAGCATCACAGTCCACGAAACAACGTTCTTCGGCATTTCCCTGAACAATGTCCAAGCCTCGTTCAGTCTTCCGCATTTGACATAACCCGTTAACATCGCGTTGCAAGTGACTATATTCCTCTCCGGCATAACTTCAAACAAAACCCGTGCTTCGTCCATATATCCAGCTTTCGCGTACTTGGTAAGAAGTGAAGTCCAGTAGATGACACGGCTAATACTTCCTCTCAGAGGAATTTTATCGAGCAAGTGGCGTGCATGAACAACACCTCCCTCAGATAATCGACGTAGAATAAGAGCGTCTTCATGAGAGAAGCCTCTACGATGGCTTCCATAATTCGATATTCCATTCCCAAAGAACCGACGACAAGAAATTGAAGAATTGAAATGTAGCTTTGAGATAAAGCAGCGAGCTTTCTTAAGACAAAGAGCTCGCATTCAAACAGTTTTCACTTTGAGCTTCTTTATCTCCGACACAAAAAGACTCCACAGCTTTTAAAGCTTTTGTACTTTCCATTGACACAAATAATAAAAAAGTCTCTGTATATTCCCAAATAATCAAATCTGCTCTATACACAACAAAACCACCTTAAAAAAATTATCTTACAACCATTCATTCATACATACACTTGAAACAAAGCCCTTAAAACTTGTGAATCGAATCATATCAGTCTTGTGGCTAATCAGCTGAGCGATTCCGTCAACAAAAAAGATCTTTTACTTTCGAAGCATCAATCAAACCATGTGATAAAAGGATGAGACTTTTGAGGTTTGAGGTTGAAACTGCTGAGGAAGAATCTCTCTGTCTCTTCTTAAATGTAGCTGTAATAGTTGTCATTACCATCTCCCATGCAAACGTAACACAGAATAGCGACAAGGAAGACAACGTAGGATGAGAGATCCAAGACTAAGGCGCCCCAACCAATAAGTCCAGCGTGTTTCAGAATCGAAGGTATTGCGACGCTTCCAACTGCTGATGCACCAGTCAAGAACTTAGCTGCATTGATCCAGCTGAAAAGGAAATGTAAGTTCAGGCAGAGTTTTTTAAACATGTCAAGACTTGCAAAGACTTGTTTCAAACAAGTCATATGAGAGAGAAGAAATCAAATTTGGAGGTAAAACGTAAATGCATAAGGGAACATATAATCGAGGCCTCTGTATAAATTCCGCACCTACTGTCTGACTCGTTGAATAGAGATGAACTGTCTGATCCAGCAAAAAAGAGCAAAGGCATTGGGAGGAGCACATACATTATAACTGCAAATCAAAATTAGATTTATTTTCACTGCAAGCTAGAGTTTAAAAGCCATCACCACTGATATAATAATGCATTAGAAGACAGTCACACTTGAACATGTTAAAAGCGAATTTCATCGGTACAAAATGCAGTTTTCATGTGCAACTAAGTGTCAGAACGGTTAAAGACAAGCCAGGCTAGTCAGATAAACCTAAAAACAGATATTGGAGGTCGAGCAAAACAACTCACCACTTAGCATAGGCCACCAATTGTCGAACAGAGCACAAGCCTGGAACAAATTAAGAAGAAAAGGAATTAAACACAAGTATGAATCTACTGTTTGAAAGAAGAAGAAGAAGCATAAACAGACAAATAGGAAATTTGTGAGAATATCCAGGGATACCAGAATCTGCAATACGATCCCGCCTGAAACTAGGATTGCTAAACAAGCTATTTTCCCCATATCCAAACAAGTGCGAAGGTATCCAGGAATGTCTGCCATTGACAAGTATCTTCTCTAGATTTGTCCTTCCAAAAGAAATCTGAATGGTAAGAGAAGGAATTAATCAAGGAAGAGAGAAAGAGAGACAGTTCTGAGCTTCTAATGATAACATCAAGCTCTTATCATTTATACAAACCCTAGGATTATACGTTTCTATGGCCCTCAAACATTAAATTAATAAGCTACTCTTCAAAGAAACTTCATAGAAAGAATCATCAAAGATCCAACTTTTTCTCTCTGTGGAAAGATAGATCAAGCTTACCAGCAATCTCGTTCCTTTTTCACTTATCGAATTCCACATCAGACCACAAATTCTAGTTTCCATTCGCTAACTGATACAAAAACATATCTATTTTCCAGGTTTTTTCTGTTTTATTTTGAAGAAACTTCGATTTCAAAAAAATATATGATCCAATACATGCCAAGCTCAGCCACTTTCAAGCAATTCGAAGAAAAATCAGATTTTTCAATAGCAAGAATCATCTATTTCAATCGAGGCAAGTGTTTCACACGAATTCGAAGTTCACAGAAAGCAAAAGTCAAAGAACAATAGCGTCAATTTGAAGGCTTTAACAAGGTAGAAGAGAACCATACCGACGAAGACTAGATTGACGCAGGAAGATTTTTAAAGAAGAAAAACCTTAAAGTTTAGATCTTTTCACGAAGCCGACTGTTGATTGCCTATTAAAATGTTTGAACATAGCCCTAAATTATTTTGGAGATATAATAAGAAGTACACAATTCTGTGTTTTGTAATATTGTAACTTTTATCAGCAGTAGTCGAGCTCATCGTAATCAAGGTAAGCCCTCTGACTAGGACGGCCACGTGTTCATGACACTTGTATATGGGTTTGTGGTTAGGTTTGATAAACGTTATGGCATCCAATGGTAAGTTGGTTTTTGAGTAGTTTTTTGGTTTAAGTTTTTCTTAGAAATTATTTTAATCTAATCAAGTTTTTTAAAAATTAGTGTTTTTTTTTAATTTTAAAAATTTTAATTTAACATTCAACTTAAAAGGAACAGAATCTACATATCTAACGTTATTTTCTTCAAACACTAGAAATAAAATTTTTGAATTTTTCACAAACTAGTATTAGTAACAAAAATAAAAAGTAAAAACTAAGGTCTTGATTGGCATTAGTTTTTAGGCTGGTTTTTGGTTTTTGTAAAAACTATTTTTTATCCAATCATGATTTTTGAAAATCTAATTCTCAAAAACTTGTTTTTAGGGTGTTTTTACTTTTTGAATACAAAAACCAAAAACCAAATTTTGGTAGTTTTTGCTCATTTTCGAGAGTTTTTTTTTTAACAAATGTAAAAAAAAATTATTTTATTATTCTATTATTTGTTTGACTAAAATTTTAAATAAACTTACTTATTTTTTAAGAAATTCAACATCCGCTTCTTCATTTTCATTCATATATATTTGAAACAATAATGTATTATTTTTAAAATAGTTTTTGAGTTAGCCTAAAATATATATATATATATATATAGATTTATAATAATAGTTTATTAAGTAATGTATTTTTTTGAAATAAATCTTTATATGATAATTTTAAATTTTATATTATAAATATCTTTTTTGTGAAAAATTTGACAAGGTTTTTTAAATTATTTATTTTTCTGGTCAAAAACTTTATTACTTAGATTTAATATTGTATTTTTCATAGGTTTATGAAAAAACATTTAAAAATGAAATTATTAAGAAAGGAAAAAATGAGTTAAGTTGAAAAACCAAAAACTATAAAAACTGCCATCCATAATTTTGAAAAACTAAATTTACTGCAAAAACTAAAAACCAAAAACTAAAAACTAAAAACTAAAAACCAAAAACAAAAACCAAAAACTAGTTTGTCATTCATCACCTAAATCTAAAATCTAAAAACCAAAAGACAGAAACTAGAAACAAAAAACCAAAAACTACTCTACCATTCATAGATTATGTTGGTTCAGAAAAATTGCAAAAAGTTAAAATTACAGAAAAGTAGAACAACAAATATTGTAGAAAAATTTGTGATTTAAATTCAGGATATCGGCCAAAAAAATTCAATTTTCATGAATCATCAAAGAAAATATGAATTTTTGAGTCATTAGAACGTAATAGAATACTTGAAACAAAAAACAAGGTCTCTTGCCACTAGACTAATAGCTCTTTCAAAGGAACATCTAACATACTTGTTTTTATAGTGTATTGACAAAACATAATTCGACTAAATAGTATATTAATAATGTTTTTTATAAATAGTAAATTTCAAAACATAATTTAACTAAATGGTAAGTTTCAAAATATAATTTGACTAAATAGTGTATTAACAAAGTTTTTTATGAAAATGTTTTGAAACTTACCTGTTTGAAACTAAAATTAGTAAAAACCAAACCAAATTTTAGTTAATACTTATAGCTACAAAATTGAAATAACTGACCCCAACGAAATTGAATAACTAAATGTCTAGGGTAATATGGATTTTTTTTATAAAAATAATCTCTTATATAATAAAAGCATAACATTAACTTAAATACCGCTTTATATTATCTGTTTTGGACTAGGTTGTATTGTTACTAGGAAATATTATCACACAATATTTGTCACACAATTATATTCNTATAACTAATTAATTAATTATTATTATCTAGATCAAATATTATTAATTAATTAATTAATTATAAATCCTACGAGATTATCATAACTATATCCTTATCCTAATCGATATTTATTAAAATAATCCTCCTAATCCTAATAGAAAAACTAATAAACAATATCTATTTAAGACCCGACCCACCTAAGACAATTATCATAATTCTCAAACGATTTGAAATTAAGATTTGAATATCACAACATCTATTTAATCATTTAAGATTTGATTTTTGTTAGTTTTAAAAAAATCTCTAACCAATTAAGATTTGAATTTTGTTTCTTAAAAATAAAATTTGAACCAGTTAAGATTTGATTTTTGTTAGTTTAAAAAGACCAATTAAAATTCGACTTTTGCTGGTTTTAAAAAGAAATTTATAACCAATTAAGATTTGATTTTCATAGGTTTTTTTAAAATATTTTTTTTTGAAATTTTGATAAGAACCTTAATACGATTTTGTTTGTTCTAACAAATAAGTTTTTTGGATTTTAATAAGAAACTTAATTTAAATATTATTGGTCAACGCAATAAAAAACAACGAAAAATATTGTATTGAGATATTCTTAATCTAAATCTCTATATATAATTAAATTTTAATGTTAAAAGATTCATATATTTTATAATAAATTAAAAAATATATCTCTTGATAATATTTAATAAAATTCTTTAACAAATTTTTAATAATATTTTATCTACATAATATTACCAATTTGTTTTAATTTTAATACAAAAAGATTTTTAACTTATAT